>JABFOV010000004.1:0-102843 GCA_022817685.1 Aradophagus sp. ZL-2020 | reverse complement strand
ATCTATAAGTATCTATAAGAAGGCAAAATATCCCGAAGTTTCGGTTTTTTTTTTTATCTATGTTTCGTTCTCGACCAATCGGATCGAACAAGTATATAGTCTGGATAAACCTACTTTGCGTTACCTCGGCAACTAAGAACATAGACGCGTGTCGCATCTTACACACCGATAACGTATCGCCAATTTCACATGTTCTTTCTCTATTTCGTATAAAATTTGTTACAATATATTATTCCCTGTCAAATCCACGTAGACGTTTGATTCGATTTAGGGATTACTTAATTCGTTGAATTAAAATCGTCTTGGAGCATTTTAGCAAGAGGACCGTGAGAATACTTTGTTTGTTACTATTGCCGACATTTGGGAAGGTTTTCATACTTTTGGACTATTGTTTGTTGATATCACTTAAAACGAGTTTTGCAAAGAAAGAAGAGAATTAGTTTGGATTATTTAAATTGATTTTCGGCGTATTTGATGGGAAGCTTATTTAAATATTTGACGTAGATTTAATAGAACAATAAAATTAACATGAGTAGATTCGTTTTTTGTACATTTAATATCAAATATTTATCGTATTATTAGTTATTTTGAAACAATATTGATACTCATTCGTAGAAGTATATAAATAAAAACGATTAACGTTTATATAAAATTACAATTTTCATTGCGTCACGTAATCGTCGTCGCGTAAAAGAACGCGCGATAAATTACGTAATTTACGAATGTCTGTAAATAATTAAGAGTAAGTGTTATCATAGAGATTATGGCAAGTAAATATTTTTGTTGTAGGTTTAAGATTATAACGATTTAAAATAATGATTTTAGAGTCCATTTTAATTTCATTGTGCCCTCAATCTTAATATTTCTCTTTACAATTTTAATAGCGGATAAACGTTGACACAGATCTAATTTAAATTCGTTATATCAAGTAAAGAAAGTAACTTTAATGAAATCATTATAAATGAAGAAATAAGAATTTGACGTTAGATTATATTACATTGATTACACGGCATTCATAAATTATGTAAATAGGGCGATCTTTTCGTGATTTCTTTGTAGTACCAACACAATTAATTGAAGTTTAGTTACATTTTCACTACTGAATTTTTTCTTTTTTAATCATCTGCCTCATTATCATTAAACTATTTTAAAACATCGATCGAACTTTAATTTCAATTTATCAGTTCTACATCCAACATTGAATTGAAATGTAATGGTACACGTAAATAGAATTCCCTATGATATTTATGTTAGTCATGTATTACTGTGCAACGAACGCGGATGTAATCGAGATCGAGTCTTTGCAGTATGAGAAGGGTTATTCAAAAGAGCTGCGCGAGTGTGACGTTTACGGATGTCTTCAAAGAGGTTTCGCAGATGTAAGTCCGGTACTCAAATGCTATCGCGGAATATTACATCAGTAAATATTTATTTTACAATGAGAAATGTTTGTCCGGAATAACATTTATTCAATGTCAAAAATTTTTGCCGATTCAGAATAAATTGAATTTGTAATTTTTTAAGAATAATCGTAGAACTCGTCAACGTATAACATAAACGTTATAATTATTGTTGTTACATTATTTAATTAATTTTGTAACTAAACGAAATTTTTGTAAACGATGACAAAACAGGAGATGTTCGTCTGAACATATCAAGCCGATCAATAAGCAAATAGGTCGGCATTTAGTCATCGGTAATAAGAGTTTATCGGTACAAGTGATTTTATCTGCGTAAAAACCGGTTTACGGGAAAGCAGCATGAACGCGAATTAATGTCTCGCGAGCGCTTTAATAATCCGCCGGTTTGTCTGTTTGGCGTGCGCTGCATCTAATGAAAGGATAACCGTGGGTTTCGGACGTAGGACGACGACTGTTAGTAGGGTCGATCGCCGGCGCCGGCACGGAAACTCGATGGCTACGACGACGGAGGACTTAATTGCACCGCGGATATGTCATTAGTTGGTTGTGTGCATGTGTACCAACAAGCGCACTTTGCTCTCGCGCACACGTTAGCCAAGTTGACCGGCGGCTTGGTTTGCGTTGGCACGCGTTTGCGCATGCATGTCACTTTCCGCGGCGCGTGTGTGCGCCCACGTTAATCCGTCGGACGCGAATATGCGAGCCAAACGACGATCAGCGGTGCAATGTCGTAACCCGACGCGAGATCAAAGTCGTCTAATTTCGCGCCTCCCAGCTTCGTTCGCCGGCCGTCAAACGTTGCCCGCGTGGCGAATCGCGATTTTCAATATACCGCGCAGCGTCTCGCGGTTCTTCAATTCTTTTTATCATTTTTTTTTGCCATTCATCGCTCGTTACATTAATATTACACTTTTTCCGAGAATACAAAGATAATGAAAATGTTTGCACTTTATGCGCGGTCTGAAAAACATTCTTTTTGAAAGAAAAAAAATAATTGCATTGTTCGTACGAGCGTGTATAAAATTACAGTACTTTTTAAATTATAAATTTGAGTAAATGAAACTTATGTGGACGTCATTTTTAATGATTTTACTAATTTAGGGACAGAGAAAATATAAATGCATCAGAAGTCGGTTAAGTCTGCACGCATTTTTCTTATTAATTATTAATAATTCCAATGAATCTGCTTAAACATTATATGAATAATTTGTTCTGTGTATATTGAAAAGAAAAAGTATTAGTATAAATTCTACAATCACTGTTTGAAACGTTATCCATTGAATCCGCAATTAATTATCCGTGCAAAGTAAGTTCGAAGAAAACGTAGTTACATTTGACGAATCGATTCGTCAAATGTAACTAAAGTAGTATCTGTAGAGCTCAGTTGAATCGACGAAGCTTTTTCTTCGTCAAGTAACGGATCGTATTGCCGGATACTACGTTGCTGTTTCAGTGAACCATTTTTCTTGCTTTTATCGCCGAAGGGGAATGAAAGAGGAGTGTACGTGTACGCAGCGTCCTCGCCACGCGTAGCACTTTGCGCCCGGCAAGCAAACAGCAACGAAGACTCTCGTCAATCAGAATCTGTCTGCAGTCTCGTAGACAACTTTTCCTGCTCTTTATCGGAGACTGCGTGTATCCGTTGCTTCGCATCGACCGCCGCCTCAAACGTTTTCGCCCGGCGTCACGCCAACCATTTCGGCAGCCGGCAATTTAAATTATACATTCATTCGGTCTCTGCGCTTATCGCCCAATCTACGTACAAGTTCTTTCGCTGTGAAACTTTATTAGCCGATCGGCAAGATAAAAAGTTATACCGATCGGCAATAGCTTTCGGTTATTATCAGCCATCTCATAGTTTCATAATAACCGTAAATTTGCCGGTAAAATGCCTACACATTACGAACGATTTTACAGCCGCGCTGAGATCAACGAATTTCGACTCTTTTTTGGCCCTGTGTCGTCGGCATTTCGTCCACATTACAAAAAGCCATTGTTTCGGCATTAACGAACCCGGTTTTGCACTTTTTCATAACAAGACCAATTTTTCGCCTCGGACGCGGTTCTTCGCCCGGGATAATGGTTGTCTTCTTTATTACGCAGCAATGTCGATAGTTAGTTATACATTTTTTGACATCCCATGCAGTGATTTCTTGTTTTCATTTTTCTGCCTATCAAAATGTGACTTATCGACGCTACTTATTGTATTTCATAAGAACTGACTTTGATTGACGATGATTAAAGAATATATATTCAATTACTAGTAGGTAACCCTATAATAATTCATTTTGTCTTTAACGAAGGTTCAAATGGAAACGCGACTTGACGCGGAAACGATAAAGCCGGTTTCCGTTGCGCGTCTCGCCCACGATACCGCCCAACTTATCCACGCGTTCGATGCTTTCAAGTAATCGTTATTGTTAATAAGGTCACGGCTATTAGTATTCACTGTTACAGCCATTTATGTTTCTTCCACTGATTTCGAAAGTCTGCTCTCCTGCTGGTCTTTGTATTTGTAGTGAAAACCCAGTCCCTAATTCAAGAAAGAAAATAAAATATTTCGTTGCGTTTGTTGTGTGTTTATGGTTAAAATCTCGATAAATCTTGGTGAATTTCATAAATATTGTTGGCGTAAGCACCGGGACAGTCTTGAATGAAATGATATTAATCTTTAGCAACGTTGTCGTTGATTAATGAACTGCGTATTGTTAAATTAAATGATTCGTTTTCAGTGACAAATGTGCGTTCGTTTAATTTGAGTTAAGTTGGTTACATGAAAACAACGGTGACAAATATTTCCATTTTAAATCACGCGCAATCTTAGTCGAGTTAATCATTGAGTACATTCTCGCACTTTCTGGCGCACACCCAAAATGCCAATTAACACGTAAGTCACGATTCGCTCGAGGATCAAGAAACGCACGAAGAATCACAGCACGATTCCATGTATCCTGCCTCAAAATTCACAGAGGGAAAGAAACACGACGAGACTAAGAAAGCCTTTAATCCCTATTTCTACTCCGAAATAACTTTCAAATACCACCGTCCCGTTTAAATTTGTATTTAAGTGAATTTTACGTTACATAACATAGGCATTATATTACAATCAATTTTTTGATGGCTTAATTCATGTTACTTAGCGAATGCGGATTGAATATTGGTGCAAATATGCTAATCGGTTTTTATTAGCGCATATTTTTTTAAACCTGATGCTTAAATCAACAGTACAAAAGAATATATTTAAAGTACGTTTGCATAAAGGAATTTTGAGGAGGGAAAAGGTAGATTGTTTGTATGAAATTTATTAATTTTTCCAGTTTTCATTGAACCTTTAATTTATGTTTATAATTTTATTTTCATAGAATTCAGTGCAAGCGGTAGCGAATCACCATGTTTAAACTTAGACAACTGCCAATTTAAGCTTGTTTGTTGCAAGTTCACTTAGTATAATATCGCAGTTTCGTTAAAGTTTAGTAGCTTCTTGATATACTTATATATTTTCGTAATTATTTTATAAAGAAGAGGCAGATTAAATATGCAATTTCGTGGTATTTTATTAACAGTTTTGCAACACAAAACTGCAACGATAAACGAAAAATACATATCAATAAACTGAGTGTTTAATAAATATTAAGTGAAATTAAATATTGCAATCAAAATTTACGCAAGTTAATAAAATTATACAATGAATGATAATTAATACTTTTAAAATGAGCGGTTTATTTATGCTAACTGTTTTTTATAATTTATTTACATTTATTAATTGCTTATTAACATAAGAAATCCTTAAAAAATCAAGTTTATCACTTATCACAGCAAAACGGTGAAGCAGAAAGTGATCGGTTATATTATCGAAATGTAACAAACACAAATTACCGACGATTTCTGATCCTCGCGAACGAAGCAAGTTTTGGGGAGCATCTCTCGCGGAAACGGAGAGTGATTTTCGCAAATTGCTCGCGGCGGATAATTTGAAATGTCGCACGCACTCCAGCCACTTAGCGTCGGTGTGCACACGAACACGCATGCACGCGCCAATGTGTAGCGGGTACGCGAGCGCGCCGTTGTCACTTCGGATGTAACGCGCGACATTGCGACCTTCAGAGCCTCGTTTCCGCGAATATATTACACCCATTTTCGCATTGTCTTTTTTTTCATTGCAAATCAGGCTCAGTTCTTTCCACAAATATTTCTGTCCCCGTCATATTTTTGCTTTTTAAACAAAACTGTCTTGAAAGTTTAATCAAATATTCAGTAAATTTATTCGCACATTCGTCAAACGCAACTATTGTCTTTCATCCGCAACACGTTTTGAACAAGTGATTAAAACGATCAGTCTTAACTTAATGGTGAAAAGCAATTATTGTTGTCTCAACAAAAATTGCTGTATATATGAATCTGTATATATGAAACGAAAGGTTTTCAGTCCCCGAGTTGCAATAAATTTCTTGCCGTTTCATTCATATATAATTCCTTTTTGTGATTTCGCCATTGTTTTTGTTCCTCCTAAGTTTTGTTTAATTTTTTTTTCCATCGAATCCGTCAATGCGAGTGGATTGATAAGCCGTAAAACATAACGCAGTGACGGCGACGCGGCTCAACAACACGTTCGATGGTATCAAACGATCGCAAAGCCGCGCTTTTTCGCTCGCGCCATTTCTCCCTGCTCTTTGCCGCGACGATATTTTTCTTTCACTGTTTTCCACATTTTGGCCACTTTTTTTCCACAACCGTTGTTTTGCTGTTTTTATATTCAATGTATATGTCTCCGCTTATCATTATCGATCACGATGTTCAATTACCGTGTTATGTCCCCACGCGCAAACACCATCGGAACGGTGCATTATCGCAATAATTTAGTGCGTTTTTGCTACCATCAATTGCCGTTCGAATCACTGTCAGTGCCAGGATACGAGCAAAGGGTAATTGACAGTGGGAACTCGCTTCGGACGCCTTTTTCTCGGCTATGAAGCCAAAGGTATTGATTCAATTAGACTTAATGAACCGATAAATTTCGTTTTGCCCACACAATTGCCCTTGAATTAAAATGAAATCGTGCGACTCGTCAACTTGTTTTGCGTTCCAGCTTGTTAAGGCGAAACAGTGCATGCGCTCCACTGAAAAAGTACGTGCACCTTCGGACGGCTATTTTCTTTTACGACCCATTTCATTTAGATACTTTGTCATTTTGTTTGCGTATTCATTTTGCAGAATAATAATAAGACTAATGACGTTATTATATAGTTAAATGTAAGGTATTTTCATATTCCGAGCAATTACTGTAACTCAACATTCCGAGTAATAAAAAAATACAAAGTCACATTTACTTTTCAATGGTAGCATTTATGGACGACGTTGATATCAAATATTATTGTATAACTCAAATTACACAGGATCTTATTAAAGAAACGTTTTCAAAAAAGCCAAAACGTCGACTAATTTGCTCGTAATTTCAACTTATGATAATCGATGCTCACTTTATCGATAACATTTATTTTCGTTTCAAAGAAAAGTTTCCCTCTTTTCCTTTGCGTCAACGCAGTAGTTTTTTTGTATTAATAAAGAAACCGTGTTTTTATAACTTACTTAACTTGGTTCACATTGCACGGCGTGTAAAATTCGCAATATGATACCGGTCGTGCGGCGATAAGATTTTACGATTGGTCATTACACAAAGTAAAGGAAAATATCTAAAGTTTTCATTTGAGATCGCGCGTCGCTTATGAAACGTTCTGGCCGGAAACCATACGCAGTAGAATATGAGCGGTTCATTCAATAATTGAAGTGTGACGTAGCGTCGTCGGAGTTTTTCAAACTTTATAATTGGAAACTCTTCAAAGGTTCGAAAAGTCAATGTTGGCCATTCAACGAGCGGGCGTCAAATTGTCATGGAAAGGATCTATCGAGTAATTGCGAAATCATGACAAAACTTGGGCTACGTTCGGCATAAAGGTCTGTGCAACGCCGATGAAAAATAACAGCGCCCGACTTCATTACCGCGCGATCGGGGAACAGTCGATTCCCGAATCAACGTCACGGAAATATTCCGCGAAACCAATTATCGCCCCGAGTTAACAAAGTTCCGTCGAAGTTTTTCAAGTGCAAAGAATTTACTGGTTGCGTCTATGCACAGTCGGCAAACTGTTTCCAATTCCGATTGTTTCGCGATTCTTTTAACCTCGCCAACGACAAACACTCGATGTCGCGTCGCCGAGGAAATATGCCGCGGTGAGCAACGCTCAGTATCGGACGTTAATTATACGCCACGACAACTCAATTCTGTTTGAGCTCGTTTGTTCGGCGAGCGGTTAAAGACCTTAGTCTTGCGAAACAGGGGTTGGGAAAGGGGAGGCTTTGAATAAAGTACCACCATGTTAAAATTATTACATTTGTCTTGAATGAAAAGAAGATTACCGTTACCTGAAAGTTTTTTGCTGCGAATAAAAATGTTTCGGTTAAGCTATACTTACGAAACAATTCGTACGAATCTTGCTTTTAACTTTGCAGTTTTTATCGGGGATAATTTTGCTTTTGCCTTCGTTTCCGCGTATAACTCTGAATCTTCACTGCTGAGATTGTGAATTCAAATAGAAATATATTTATAAGGTTTAGAATAAAACAGAAATGTGATGAATTTTAATAATAATAAAAAGTAGGAATTACGTCATTTGGTAGACTTGCATTCTTGATTTTTATTATTTTTAATACGATGTCATTGAAATAATCATGTTATTCAACATTTTGTCATTTATACAATAACTTTGCCGGAATATCAAAATTGTTTATTATTTGTAATTTACCTTTGTTGATGAAACGAATATAAAGTTTCTAGATTTTACAAGTCGCATGTATCTTATATTTTTCATTAAAAACTTCATTTCGATGGAACATCGTAAAATACCATTAACTGTTTTGAGTTCTGTAAGCGACAATTGAAATGGAGCATAACTTCGGACCGGGACAAAACGAGAGCGAAATAATGGCGGGTAATGTTTGCAAATACATATCAGTACATTGTAATGTATCATGACAAATATCTGGGTTACTGGATATAGCAGAGCAAATTTAAGAAACGTTTTCATGTTTTTAGTCCATTAGCGTTACGAAATAATAAATTATCTTTCCTTTTATAACAAATTTTTTCGTCCATTTATACGTAATTTGGCTTTGTATCTTTAATCTAAAAATATAACTTATCCTTCGTACAATATTCAAGTGAATATTCCTCGCTTTAAAAAACATATTCTGTATCTGTCATAAATTATAATAAATGGATATATATATGTATATCATCAAATGTGAATACCTGAAACTCTCGTCTAAAATATCTGTAGGTTGTTATAAAATTTAAAAACGAATGAATCACTATGTTTTGTCTACACCGAGAGATATTTGTCACATTTAAGAATACTTTAATTTTCTTTTTCTTTCTTTTATCTATAAAATTTAAATCTTAGATCTTAGTGAAAATAATATTTAAACTTCGAATTTAATAATCATTTGTAAATTTAATAACATTATCAATTATTAATTATTAATTATTTGCCTTTTATACACAAAATCAACTAGAACTGTAAATGTTATTATTCTGAAGAATAAACACTGAACCGATATTGAAATCCAATTATTCAAATGAAATTGGCATCCCGTTGGTAACTAATGTTGAAACATTATGCAATAAAGAGTCACAGCATTATCGCATTGGACGAAAAACCAGCCACCGTGCTACGTTGGATAAAGCTCGACGAATTGGAAGCTTCTTTAATACCCCATTTATAAAAACTGACGCGGTTATTTTGTATGAAAAAGTCAGGCTTGTATCAAATATTCAAATATTTCGGACACGAAAATAGCCTTCCAACATTTTACCTCGATAACACGTCATTGGCAGAAACGTTATTTATCCGGATATCTAGCTTTCGCACGAGGTTTTTTCCATTATCAGCCAAAAGAGTGAGGCAAGTTTTGTAAATTTTAATATCTCACGAGAGCTCGTACATTTTAATATCACGTTGATGCAGAAATGTTATTACGCCGGGAGTTGGATAATATTGTTTGACAAAATAAGAAGTGTTAATCAATTATAATTCATATACAATTGATTTTAAGATATAAAAATTCCGCTCAGCAATTGGTACTAAACAAAGAAATAATTTAATAATCACTAATTTATAATTCACGTATAAATGGTATTTTAATGAGTCGAAGTTATTTGCAAATTACAATCATGGTTGAATTCTTTTAAAAGCTTATTATTTGCATTTGGGAAATCTGATTTATACAAGTGAATACTTTAATAATAATAATATGATACGAGTAATAGGAAATAATACGCGAATAATAAAATATCGAATAATGGAAGTATTTCATGTACTACGAAATCGAATATTTTTTGTGTGTTTTAATGTGAAAAGTATTTTTTGTAATCTTGAACATTAACAGCACTTTCGTTTTAAAATGAACACACCATATGTTTTATAGGTATATAGAAAAAAGGTTTTATTGTAAAATTTTCGTTTTTTTACACCGATCTTTAACTATTTTTATCAGTTTTGTTGAGTTCTCAAAATGGTGCGCTATTGATTTTTTAATCCTTGATAAAAGTTGCTGTTAACTAACAACTTTCCATCGCTAATTTTCAGTTCATTAATTACCTGTGATAATTTTTTACTATTCAGTCATCATTAATTACGAACCTCCGATTCTTTGTCGTTATTTTTCATCGGTTGCTTCCCATCGATCATTTTTTTTTTTTTACAAATTACTTTCCACTAATTATTAATCATTACATGATCGAAAACTTTACACGACTTAGTATACAAGTTGTAACACAAACTGCTCTATTGTCGAATATCTCGCAAAGCATTAATATTTTTCGCAAACCATTTTTCTTTGATGGACGTTGCCTTACACGTTTAATAAGTCCTTTCATTCGTATCATTTTGGCGGCAGAAATTTATTTCTGATAATTATCATCGCACAAAGCGCCAAGTTCCGACGAAATTAATCGTCAAAGTTGTTGCGAAATAATAATGGTAGATCATCACAAAACTTGCACTTTTATTAAGGGACGTCGCGAACTTTTTTAATAACGGTCATCAAATCTCGGGGACTTTTTTAATACATTGCACCGCATAAAAAATGACACGCGCCCTCAAGGAATAATATGCCTCTCAATTTGCAATTCTTGTTTCGATAAGTTTCCTGTAATACCTGTTGTCACTTTTTAAGTCTTAATAATGTCGCGCGAACAGACATTAGTTTTCAAAAGCATTACGACAATTACAATCTGGAAATTAATATTTCGCTGTAATCTTTATTCATATCTCTAAAGTGAATTTTATGATTAAGGAAACGAGTGTACACAGTATTAGTAAAATCTCAAATAGGGTTATGATAATATAAACAAATACTCTGGAAAAAATGATTTTCTAATAATCTGAAATAATTATTGATAGTAAGTCAAAAGATAATTTTTTTTGTCGCATAAAACCATTCGGACATATCGTTCGCGACATAGAAATGACAAATGAGAATATCGAACCGCGAAATAATACCTCAGTTACGTTGTACGTCAGATTACGTCGTGAGATTTGATATAAGTCGGAATAAAAATTTCATTTAAATGATCATAGCATTATGGTTACACGGAAAAAAGTTGATAATCCAAGTTGCGTGAGACTTTGCTTTACAATTTGTTCTCCTAATACGCGTCTTAAATTCAAATATTGTGATTAATTTTTTTCTGCGTAAACTATAATTTTCTGCTATCATGAATTTAATGAACGTTATATACATTGTGCAAAAAATCGTTACAAAATCAGTTTTATCAGTTTCAGTTCGTAACTGTAGAACACCATATCATTGTATACTTTGTACATTGCAATGTATATACATACGTAAATATTTATATATATACACATGTAATGTTAATGTTGATGCATTAAAATTTGTGCATTAACAAGTGAACGTGACTGGAAACGATTCATTTTGATATCTTCCGTGAGTAAAAAGTAGATTGATGTATTTTTGAGGAACCGTAGATCTTACATTTGCACACGTGAAGTTTCTACACGAAAACGCAGCTGTAAAATTAGCAGTGTACACATTTTTAACATATTATATCAAGTTTTTAACGAAACAAACATACTCGCAGAAAAACTGAACGTGAAATAAAGTGGAATAAAGTTGTTGGAAAAATGTTGCTGTTCAATCGTTGAAGGATGCACCGAAACTGTTTATTTCAATCGAACGTGTGTCGCTATTTTTTGCCCTCTAAAGCAGGAAAGTTAATTATCACAATTTCCATAACGATTCGTCGTTTGCATCAGAAATTGAAAAGTAAGGCCTGGCGAATTTTAAGTTGCCACACAATGGTCGACGACAATCGAGTTATACCCAATTGAAAAGTTAAACACAACGAAACACTTTAAACTAACTTGATTTCACGTAAACAACGTAACTTTGTACTTGACTGTAATTCGATTCCATGCAAACTTTGTGTATTCGAGTACTCGACGTAGAGTTGACCAGGTTACTCGACAGGTATTCACGCGTGCGTAGTGAAGGCTTCCTGCCTATTGATTTATAATAGTCATTTTAAAGCTTAGAATAACTTTTCATAGTTATAATATTCACTTCGTAAATTCGCCACCGACAAATATCTTAAACAGATTTGCATGTAACATTTCAGTAATTTAATTGCGCTCCTCTGTACGGCGACAAAACAATCAAGCAGTCGCTCGCCGACTGTGTGAATTTTTCCATTTCCGCATTTTGCGTTCGAGTGGACTTCACTTCATTTTACACTTGTTCGTATATTTCGAGTGCTTATCAATCGAATTAAGCGGACTTGTCCGAAATTTCGAGTGCATACATTGTTTTGAATGACTATTATGAATAGGATTGAAATTTTCTCGGTTTCTATTAACAGATAAAGGTATGCTATGGTACACTTACATAATATACTATTTTTGATGTCCCCACGAATTCATTTTGCCCATTCAAAAATATAATCCAAAATAGATATTAAAATAACACGAATTATTAGAACATAATACTAAGAAAAACAAACTGCAAGTAGAATTATTTCACAAAACTGAATACAATATATCCGTTTTACTTTATCAATAATATCGCTATAAGTTTGCAAACACGTTGCTCGTAATGTCGGAAGTAAATGTCGCAAGTGATTCCGCATAACCGTTAACAGCATTTCGTTGGAAACAAGCGCAAAAAAATCCAATAGGCAGAACTAGTACTAAATAGACAGACGTCGAGCAAAAATGTCGTCTGAAAAATGAAATTGTTGGCCGTCGCGGTGATAAAAAAAAGGTCGGCGAATCGTTAAGTGGAATGAGTTGGAACGAAAAAAAGTGAGTTAAAAATGGGAGACGAAAAGCACAGCGATGACTTCCCGTGGGCATAAGTGTTCACGAACGCACAATTTCACGTTTTGCATGTGCGCCCCCGCATACGTACAATTATTCGCTTTGCCCTATATTTAGCGACGGACAATCATTTCCCCGAGCGCGCCGCGCCCATAGTCATTTGATCCAACGCGGCAATGACTTTTTACGCTTCGTCAATTTGCGAGTCGCACGAGCCTCGAATATCAGTGGTCGTTCGGCAATTGCCGGTCGCGCGACTCGTCATTCGTCAGCGCGCTAAATCGGCCTGATTAGGCGAACCGGCGCGTTGTTAATTAAGAATCGCGCTCGTTGAGACTCGCTTTCGACGCGACTATTCGCGCGTGGCTGAGAAACGGTCGAGGAAATTAGGAAAAAGCACTCGCTCGCGGGGAATTAATTACTTGGCTGGCATCCTACCAAATAGACTGCAAATTAATCGCGGCTGTGCAATCTGGCGTAAATATTGAGACGTATAGCGCCACTAAGCTTTCTCGTTTTTCGATTTGTTTACCGAGTAATGGTCGACGAACTTTTATACTTAATTTTTTCGTTGAATCTGAAAATTTGAAATGTTTTGAAAAAATCAAATTTCACACTGAGACAAATATAATTTCATCGAATACAATCACTGATCGAATTTTGAAGGCATATCACACGTGCCAGTGTAATTTTCAAGCACGCTTAAGGAAAGTCTCAATAGGAAATTATGATATGCATATCTCAGTGCATATATCTTCGGTGCATGTAAATAAAATGTTTTGCTCGTCGAAGTTTTTTTATCGAGGCTTTTTTAATATTTCTGTAAAATCCGTGCGAACCTTGCAAATATTTAATTAATTTTCAAGACGTCTGTTTGAAGTATAAGTAGAATTTTATCTCTCCACCGAAAGATATTATTGCTGTCCCAACCAAAACTTTGCAATCCAATATGAAACTTACATTTGTCGACCCAGCAAATATTTTTTCCGTATGAAGTTTTGACACAGAGTTGTCGTAAAACTGTACAGCACACTGTGGTGCAAAATAGCCTTTCATATATTACTATACGAAATATTTGAATGGCAACACATTGTTTATCGTTAAAATGCGTACAATAAATCGCGAAAATTGTATTGATAGTTTTATTCTCTATAAACGATCGAGGGCTCCGACTGCCCAGAGCGTTAAAGGAGTCGTTGACTCCAGCTTCTCCGTTCAAGATCGATCTCGGTCGATTACAAAGAAACACACATGACCGTTCGGTGCCGTGCTTACAGCGTTATCCCCAACACATGATCCATACACCACAGTCTTCGGATGCACACCCACGTTGCAAGATGTTCAAGCGATCAGATCGATCGTCCAAATGTTTATACTTAAACAGCGTTGTTTGCGTCAAAAATACTGATTCATTTGTTCGCGCAACGGAAAGAATACCAAGCGTGATGGAACAATGGCCGAAAGAAACTGTGTGTTGCAATCAAGTGTCCGTATCACGGAATTTCATAAATCACGTTTAAGTGATCCCCCGCCTACGCAGGGAAAACCAGTCAACATGGGCGGAAATAATAAAGACGAACTTTTAGCTCGAGATTATGTTTCACAATAAGAAATTATCAAGTTAAACTTTTGTGCGTGCAATCAAGTGTATAATATTTATATTTTTATTCTCTTTTTTTTATTCTTTTTTGAGTAAAATAAAGATTAATAATATTGCTGCACTAAGAAAAATACATTTGATGCGTGTAACTGTTGTAGATAAGTTAAGTCCAATTTAGCTGACGAAACAATTCAAATAGGGTCAACTATTTTTTTCAGCAATGTTAACTGTAATTACAAAAATCTAACAAAGTATATACAGCACCTATTTTAATTGACGAAGACATTTATTCCCACTGAATTTTCTCTAAATGTGAAAGGCAGACTACGTTGTGATAAATTTTCATGTTACAATCAATATGTGTGATAGTATATTTGTTATTTCAAAGAAAAATTTAAAACGAAATGTTTTGAAGTTAATACAAGATACATATACACGTTGTAATCTCTTGATTGGATCGTGTCAAATAAAATTGATTTTTTTATGCACTACAGTATAAGCTACTGCGGTTTATTAAATTTTCTGAGTGAATCAGGTAATATTTGGAAATGCGTAATTACTTAAATATAGTAAATACCAATATTTACAATGTAATGAAAAACTGTTTGCTTTTTCACTGCAACATTATTAATTTCAATTTATTGTCTAATATAACAATATCTTGTGTTGGAAAATAAATTTGCAATTTTGATAGTGCTTGTTCCAATGAACAAAATCCATTTAATGCAATTATAAAATCAGTGACTGTAACTACTGAATATAAACTCGGATATATACATAATTTCCAACGTATTAATATTCTAGTTAAAAATACATTCACCAATAGAATAATTATTATTTAATTATTATTTCATATTCCATTATTGGAGTTTTAATTAAAAATTGAAAGTTTGAAGATTATTACATTTATATTTAACTTACAAAGTATTTAGATTTATAATTTAATTATTCAATTTTCTCGTGTGTTTTTTTCGTGCAAGTGATAATTAAATAGTGGTGTAAAGTTTGCATTTATAATAATCATGACATTTGTGTAAGCATTATTTTATAGGATAATGATAAAATTTAAAACAATAACGTTTTTTTCATGTAATATCAATTTCATCATAGCGAATCCTTATATAAAAAAACAGTTGCTTTTACTTGAATTAAAAAAAAAATTATAACAAGAAACTCATAATATATATTGTAAAAGTAGGATCGCAAATATCTTAGAATATTATATAGAAATGTATTTCTCATCGAAAGAACCAAACAGTACAACCGGGATGTGGACTATTTAGAAAATTCATCATTCATGCAGTAAAATTCTCGTTTTACCATTTGGAAATGGTAAACCTCTTAGCCGATCTATTCGCGCTGGATTGAATAATTTACGCGGAAGAAAAGTGTGCTAACATTAAAATGTCTACGTAAGACTTTTCTCATTTTCAAACATCAGAAAATCTTAACACAAAAACAATGACGTTTTACAACTTCACACTTTCATTTTACAGCTTTACATTCAAATTCATTTCGAAATTTACATTAAAACGAAGCTGTCATAAATAAACTGAATACTAAATAGACTTATTTTCGCGATGATCTACCATCGAGTAAATGGTAGAAATAACATTTTATTAATAAAATAATTCAAATCGGAATAACTGTAGAACTGAAAAACAATTGAGTAATATTTAATACACGACTGAGTAGTGCCGAATAGGGTGGAAAAATTTTATTTATTATGTGTCATTTTATTGTAATATTAATTAATGTAAATGTTTTCATAATCTTTGTTTGTCTGCCTCTTGTAATTTCAGTAAATCTAAAATAATTTTCTGAAAACGTTTGAAAACGTTTCACCGTGCATAAATAAAACAAGGCTCAGCAGTAAAAGTATAAGCGGCACAAATGTCAAACGATACCGCGATTCAATTATCTCGAAACGTGGCAAGCTAATCCGAAGAAAAAAGCACAAGTCATGCGTCACTTTTATCTCGCTCTTCGGCTTCCGATAACAATTCGTGCGTGTATATTAGCATATTTCGTTATAAATAGTGACGTTTTTTTTTTTAACAAGGAGTACGATAATATTCGCAAAAGGTGAATCGAATGACAAAAATGGCCTTTCTTTTTCTCGGAGCGCTCTCGCGGTAGCGTTTGGCCTGTGTCGAATGACAATGCACGTTGAATGTAATAAACGGTGCATCGCAAGAAAGCAGATGCTCGCGCCTGCGGCTCGAGGGGCGGCGTAGCAAAAAAATGGCAGGGCAAATTTAGTCGAAGACACAAGTAAAAAGCGACAAGTTGCCGAGAGGTGGCGTATAAATAATCTTGCTCGCTCCTCCGAGAGTGTACGCGGCGCGCTGCTGGCGTCGGTTGGTTATGCTAATAATATGAAAATCCGAGCGTGGCATTCATTCTGCTGAAAGAAAAACATCTCATAATTCATTGCCCGCGGAACCACTCCTGCGGAAAGAATAAAAAATGATATTTTATTGAATAGCACTCGGGCTTTGAATACAAGTGACGTAAGGAAAACGTGGCTGAATTCGGATTCATCGTTTCAATTTGCACTTCCCGCGATGGAGATTAAATATTGACGAGTGAGTTAGTTTTGGATAATGAATTGCGCTTCGCAAAGAGGTGAACATTGTAACATTATATTTTATTTTCATTACTTTGGAGGGTATGTTAAAATTTTTCTGGTATCAAATTGAGAGTTTTCGATAGTATACCATGGAAAGTAAGTAATTGAGAAATCATGAGGATACGTTCAAAAAAAAATTTTTTTTGTGTTAAAATTAGTTTGAAAGTAATTATTTTTAATTGGAAATATCTTGATTGATAACCGAAACGTAACTAATTAAACGGGATGTCCGTCGGTAGTGTGCTAAAGTGATAAAGGACAGAGATGGAATGAGATGAATGAAGAATTTATACAGAATTCAAAAGGACCAATGATCATCCACAATTTTCGTCTCAGCTATTGGTTTTTCAATTACCGTTGGAACTACTGCCCGGAGGCGAATTCATTAATCCAAGTTCCATGTCATTTTAGGACATTTCCATCTTTTTTTTCAAGTTTTTTTATTTACAGCCACTTGCTTTTGAAATTGCATATATTTCCTGTAATTGGAATAAAATCCGTTGAGTTGCGTAAAAATCGTTGAATAATTAAAATTTATGGAGGTATATAGTGCACTGGATTTTAAAACTGTAGACTTATTTTCATAACGTTGGAATTAATGAATTTACATATAAATGTGCATAAAATTGATGAAAAATGTATTAGCGACAATAACATTATTTAAATTAGTGAATGTAATCCTCAAAATTATAATAAGTGTAATTATCACATTCGCTTGTTCTTTGTACAATGCTTTCAATAATGTAGTTCATTTTATACATTTATTATATGTGACAAGTAAATTAATTGTAATATACATGATCTTAAAAATGTACTGATCATAAAATTTGTAATTTATAAGAAAATTCAAAATCTACATCAAGACTAAAAAAATGTGAAAAAAATATTTAATATGTATAATTTTGAAGTAATTACTTGTAGAAAAATTGCTGTTTTTAAAATTACAATTATAGACACTTTAATGCACATGCGAACTTCATTTATAATAAGATTCATTTGTTTCAATGTAATAAAATAATGAATCATCAAAAACATATTCGATCAAAATAATTAATATAAAAAAAGTAAATACCGAATAAGATGGCATCTTTACAGTAATGGTTGAAGTAGACCTTTGACGATGCTGTGATACGTCCTATTGAAGTCGTACGTGAATCGATCCATCAAAGAGAAATTCTGCGAATGCAAACATCGTGTAGCGCAGCAGGTAATGAAAAAATATTAGATGCAGCAAGCAAGAGTCCGTTGAATCGATTTTCGTTCGTAGCTCATCCGCGTTGAAAGAAAAGAAGTAAAGCGAGAAAAATACATCTTTTCATGCGACTCGGCTGCCGAAGAAAATTATACACACCTTTTTTATCGGGGTCATTTAAACATTAATCTCATTCCTCCGTCATAAACGTCTTCCTGTCTGATCAATTTATCACTCATCGACAAATTCGTTCGATTGAAATTTAATGATTAATGCGATCCAATTATTTTCGTGAACATCGTTGCTTAGCGTTTTGGTTGTGTGTTGGAAGTTTGTAACGTTGATAAATCAGCGATTTTGAAATGAGAACAATTTTAACTCAATCCGCAAATGAGAAGGTAAATTCAATAGATGGAAATGAAAAGTGACAATTAAAGATAATAAATAAAATATTGACATTCAAGAAACTTTTTTCTGCTAATTGCGACTGTCAATTATAAATTTTAATTTAATACTACTACCAAAAATATTAATAATATCAACTAAAATAATTAAATCATGTAAGAGTTATATTACTCATACGTTTTTGATCATAATTTTTTATTGTGATAAAAATTTTCACACAAGAAATATTACGTCCTCACTTTAATAATAAAGACTGTAATTTCTGGTATATTTTTTCTCTGAGCATGTTGGAATCATTTACCTTATTTTCAATGCGAAATTTCATCCTATGTTTTATTCGCCACAAAATTATATCGATTGAAATTTGACAAATTGCGAATTCATAATCGAAATGTATTTAAAAAAATTCAAAGTAAAGTAGTCAACTTAATTAGTTAAATTCGTGACTCGAAATAAATAAAATTTCAAAAAACTGCAAAAAAGCTGCATAATTACTTTCGTATAACGTACTCAAATGTATTCGAAAAAATACGATATAACGAATTATCATTGCAAATCTTAAACCTTATTTACGAAGGTCGAGCACTACTTTTGGCGACGAAAATTATCATTTCAAGTAGCATCTGAATTTCGCGGGATAACTTCGGGATTTGAAATGGTAATTTTTCTCGCCAATTCAAATATCACTCGCACTTTGCGAAATATTCACAGTATGCTCAGAAATATCTATATATTCGAAATCTTTTTCCAACCAGCGATTTTTCGAAATCTATTGATTTCGAAATGTATGAATTTCCAAATATTATTTTTCGTCGTTGCAAATATGGTTGTATAATATTCGTAAAATTTTAACTGAAGTCTATGCGCGATGCCAATGTAACATGTATTTTTTTCCTTTAAAATGAGTATTTTGCTGCCCACGCGCAATTTTCTTTCGTCGACCACACACAAAACTCGATGAAGGAATAAATGGAATATCACTGTCGCAAACTATTACCGTTGCATAATGCCTTACTGCTTCGTATTTCCGTAGGTTAACATGTATTAATTTTTGTCGAACGAACGTACGTTCGTAAAATACTATATTGATAAATGAAAGTGGTCAACGCAAACGGCAGTATTCCCAATTTGACATCGCGAAAACCGACTTTCATTTCACTTCGTTTACTGGAAAACCGACGCTCGTTTCGGATGATGAATCGCATGCGAAGGGAATTTCTAAAGATCCCCTAATTCATAAAGGCGGAAATTTAATTGTGGTAGGCAAGGCAGTGGAAATGATACAATAATTCAGTGTATTTCAAATGTAAGTGATATGACGCGTACAAACAACCGACTTGCAAAGATTTCACTATCCACTTGAATTTGCCATTCCTCTCTTCAGCGAAATTGTAACGTTCTTAACGAGAATCGGAAATAGACGATTTTCACGAAGAAAAGGTTCCGTAAATAGGAATTTTGGATGAAACATTGCTACAAGACAGCGCCCGTGAAAGAAAGATCGAGCTACGGTTTTACGTGAGAGCAAGAGAGAAAAAGTCGGGGCTTTTGTCCGGATTAAAATGCCATTCAGGTGCACCGAGAAGCTTGTAAATATGGCTTCGAATTCAATTGATCTGCTGTTGGTCAGAACTTTTCCCGACATGCGGTGGAAATTTCATTATTACATTTAATCGATAAGAAATGATTTAAGGCGCGGAATAAACGTTTGACTGTCGAAATCGAAGCTTGTGTAATTGATGCATATTCGATTGTTCGGCTGGTTTTTGTAGCGAAATTGATCATTTGGCCAGAAAATCGAGAGATAAAAAACCGACGATTCATTATCGGTATTGCTTATTACTCTTTTGACGAAGTATCCAGGAAATTTTCATTCGACATCCCCAATGTTCGTGATCTATGCGTATTTCGTTTGCAAATTCTGATTATTTTCTACCATGATTGTGATCTTTAATATTCAGAATGTCAGTTGATGATGAAGAATGTCAATTCATTTGAATACTTCTGATTAATTTCTAAATAATATAACAGATATTGAAAGCCTATTTAAAAATGGAGAAAACATGATTGACGTGGGGAAAGTAATTTGTTGATAAAAAAATGAGAAAACTATATTGTAAAGAATATGTTTCTAATACCCGAGTAGAAAAAGGTGTTGGTCGAATAAGAATCCGTTTCTATTTTGTTACATGAATATTCTTCATTGCTCAATCAAAAAGTTTTGAAAGTATAAAACGCGTTTAATATTTCATTTCAAAACCCGTACAAAACACTTATCTTCTGCAATATAGGCTTTGCTATATTATTACCATTGTGGTATAAACGAACTCTCCCCAAAAGCAGGTATCTCCTTTGGGAGATTCCCATACAAATCTAATTACCGGGGTTCAAATGGAAATGCAAAACACATCATTTCGTTGAATCAGCATTGGACGTCAATTTTCATCGATCTCTGAGTAGTTCATGCGGTTGCCAGGTTGGCGAAGATATCAATATTTTCGTCTTGAAAAATGTCAGGTCAGCTCCCAGGAGATGAACACACAAAAGATTCGCATAGGTAAAGAACTACTAGGAGATAAGAAAAGAAAAAGCAAACTATAGCAAATATTTTTCCTATATACAACAGCGCAGCGCAGTCTTAGGTGTATGCGTTTCAAAACGCCAATATTTCTTTCCCTCGATCCCATTTCCAGAGAAAAACAACAGTCCACTCGACTAATACACTTTCATTTCTCCGACTAGACTTCGAAACGCGACAAACGTCCGGGTCAAGCGAATTTTTCAATTTGACAGACGTTTAGCGGGGAATTACATCGAAATTGACAATTAAGAGCACGTTCGTTGGAGCTTTTTCCTTGTACCAGGCTCTAATTCCAACCATCGTTTCTGTTTCAGAAGAAGGCAATGCCATCATACGGACGTAACGACGAGTCATCGATAAAGGCGGGCGTCGCTTCCACGTTACTCCGAGAGACCGGATAAGGTTGGAAAAAGTGAGCGGAAACGGAGGCTCTACGTCGGCCTTAATTGACAGCGCTAAAGAGAAGTCTGCGCAGAAGCCCGAAGGACGCGGCGTGCGTGACGTTCCGCGCTCGCGAGAAAGAATGGCTGCAGCCGAAATTTACGGTTGAGTCGACAGTCAAGCCGAGGCAGGAAGAAGTCGAAAAAAATGGCCGACCGTTGAAGCTCGCCTTGGAAACTGCGTGCCGTTCGGTTGCTGCAGCGAAATTTGCCGGAAATGGGTGTTCACTGAGCGCCACCCTGCTTGAATCCCTCGGACCATCCGTAGCTTGCTGGCGGGGTCGCCGGGAACGGTGGTGCAAGGATCACAGGCAGATGGATTAGACGTAACTGACCAGCCGGCGCCATTTCATGCTCCATGGAAGATGGCGCTTACGTCCTTCCGAAGACGCAGCAACAAGTTGTGGCAAGGATTCGCGAGAAAACGTTTCCGGTCGGACTGATTGCCGGCGCGACTCGGCCGCGACGCAAATGGTTTAAATAGTGCGGCGGGCGCGATCGATGCGATACTGCTGGCAAGCCGAGAATCACACGGATTTAGCGAGGACTGGCCGTGATGAAGATCCCGACCGGGGAAGCCACCGTGCCTCTCTTGGGCACTGTTGGTCCACGATGCGTCGTCAAGCAGGCCACGGTCAAGCGGTGCATCGCGCTCTTGTTGCTGGTGTCCGTTGCTAGCATTTTCTACTACACGCATTACATCATCAACAGTCCGCTGTCGAGGTGAGTTCACAAATTCATATCAACAGTCTTTTCAACTGCAAAAAGTCTCGTTTGAATGAAAAGAAATATTCAGACGAATTTTGCTGCAACTAATAAATAATCAATAATTAGTAAGTATTTATTATTTATTCTTTGTATAATAAATAACGAAGTCTCAAATATTTTGATTGTATTTAATTAATCGGAACAATCAAATCAAAACCGAAAGAAGATCATTATTACCAATTAAAACGAGCATGGAGGGCCGCTGTACATTCCAAGCATAGCGTTCTAAAAAGGCAGTATCCTTTGAGACCACAAAGAGAATAGCTAGCAGAGTTCGAACGGTTACGTCTGGCATTATTTAGGATCCAACACATAATAGAATTAATTCGCGGTTATAAAGATTATTCTAAATACCATAAATACATGAAATATCTTAGCACAACACATTTTATCGTATGTTATTAAGCAGCTTATGTTGCAGTGCACTGAATGAACGTCGTACCGTAACAGGTATTCGCATGGTATTCCCAGAATGTTTTCCGAACAATGCGATATTTAGTAATATACGTGTGCGAAAAGCTATATGCACAGAAACAATAAAATGTGTGTGTTTAAACCTGGTAGTCTCGGAAACATAAGGCGAGAGAATGTGTAAACGAAGCAACTTTGATCTTGGTATCACTTAACGCGCAATTTATTTTACAATTATTTTTAGGTAAATGATCTATTTCGGTAGAATATTGCAGCTTTCAACGAAATTCACGTAATTAAATAATATGTAATATTACTTAACTACTTACTAATTGTTCGTTTAATGATCTTTAGCAAAAGTTTGATTTTAACTTTACATCGGATTACTGATAATCCAAGCATCGTTCTATAATAAGAAAATTAAAAATAGGATTCATTTATATCTAAAATGATAAAACCTTTATTGTT
Source organism: Aradophagus sp. ZL-2020 (assembly GCA_022817685.1). Lineage (NCBI taxonomy): Eukaryota > Metazoa > Arthropoda > Insecta > Hymenoptera > Scelionidae > Aradophagus > Aradophagus sp. ZL-2020. The sequence continues at coordinate 79,535 of JABFOV010000004.1, read as the reverse complement.
CATGCAAACAAATGGAAAGCAAATTTGTATCTCAATCTCCAGTAACACGATACTCTTCCGCGGATTAAGTTTTCGTGTCATCCGATTTCAATTTATACATACTGAAATTATTGTTTTGTTATTTTATTAAGCGAAATGCTACGTGGATAAAAAATTTTTTGGTTGAAGATAAAATCCGTATTATTTTACTAACAGAAAACTTTCTTCAGAGAATAAATTATCTTGACTCAAAATAAAAATTTAGCTGAACAAGATAAAATTAAATTAATATTATTGAGTCACATAGTGGCTACTATATTAATAACATTTTTAAAAGAGATTGTTAAAACAGTAACAGGATTTTAACTTAAAAAGCAGTAATTCATTTTTTAATAAAATAAAAGTAAAATTTTTTTGAAGTTTAGTAAATCAGAAAATCAATAATTGAAATACAAGTTTAAAAACTAATTTTCCGTAATTTGTTCTTGGATATAGTTTATAAATTTATTATCATGAAAAATATACATTTTCTAAGTATTGATTAATTAAATAAAATATAAACTGTTTAACTTCCTTATTTTCTTATTCAATCACTGCGCAGAGATTACGTTCTAACGTGAAATTTCGTGGAATTTCTCCGAAAATGATTAAAGTGTTACCACAGGATTTTCAACAAGGATCTTGATTAAGGCTTGGTCTCAAAATTAGTAAAATAACCCTGGATTCAAGCCCAACTCTATTTAAATTTCTCAGCAGAACACCCCTGTTTTTGAAGCCGTGACCAAGTAATTCGGCACTTCCGAAGTGTGCGCGAACTGGCCTTCTCTAAGACTCGATTTGGACTCGTTTGTTTGACGTTAAAAGTTACCTCGTTTCTTGGAAAGGTCTTACACTTGAAGATAAATAGCTCATTAAAAGTAGACACAAGTTTAGAGTTATAGAGGTTTACGTTATTTCATTGCGCGACATTTAAGAAGACGCCCTCGAAAAAAAAAGAAAAAAAAGAATGCTACATTCAAATGTTATTTATCTGGCGATAAAGGGTACTCGCGCAACATTTGGTTGAAAATACGGCTGCAAATATGTTTGGCTTGTTTTCAAGACGTACGCGAAAGTCAATGCACGTAATTTACATAATCAACGTCGGTGATTTGCAAATCTACAAATCAGTTTGACTCGAATTTGTCTATTTCTTTTTCAAGTGATGTTTTACGGATTTTATTCACCTTACAGAGTCAATCATTCTAAGATAAAAAATTATCAACTTGTCAAAGAACATCTTCATCTTTTATTTTAATATTTTTATAAATTGAAATTGCTGATTTACATTTCTGTTCTAATATTTTCAAGTGCGTTGTAATGTTATGTAATTTTCCTACTCTCGTACCTCCTGTATTTGAAAAGCATATAGTTATATATTCATATGTTGTATAACATCCTGCAAATATAGCAGTATCGTCACACGAATGATGGTAAATAAAGTAATTTTTAGTAGGTTATTTCTCTTCGCGTAGCGACAAACAAACCATTAACCGCACTGTGCAAACAAATTCTATACATTTGCGATAGGTATCGATTTATTTGTTCGATACAGCTATGAAATATTAATCCCCTCTGAGAAGGAGGACATTATTAACCAAGCTGAGCGCTTCCGGCCCTGTTCAGACCGAAAATTCTATTTTGTATGCTAATTACTCGCGCTCATTTAAAATTGATTGTGAAAAAATATATCAAGTATATATAATAACAATCAAAATAACATCAAAGTCCGTCATTACTTAACACGTGTCAAAGTTCGAAAAGCGCTAAAATGTTATCAACTTAAACTTTTTAGACGGGCTACTGTATTTAAAACCCTTGTCTCTAATTAACGCACATAAACGGCAAACTCAATTTTCCGATTCAATAGTAGTTTCCTCGTAAAATGAATTACGAGTAGCCGAGAAACATGGGGACCGTATATCCGCGTGAGCGAAACAACGCACGGATTTTCCATTCAACCTAATCGAAATCTTTTAGTAATAAGAAATAAATTTCGCTGGCCGGATCAATAGCGCGGCTCTAAACTCGTTTCATAAATCCTACCGAAACGATGTCGCGAAAGGTATGCGCGGAGGACAGACGCGGGGGAAATAATTATCGGCCGAAACGTCGAAACATCGGTCGGTCGAATTGGTTGGCTCGAGTCGACTTTTTCAAAGGACGTCTTCATGCATGATATTTACATAAATTTGAATGCAGATTCGACCAGGCGCTTTAATCGGGTTTATAATTCTATTTCCGAACATTCATTTGATTGCGGAACCCGCCGCTTGCGCAAAGCGAACCCAGGTGCGCGAATGGACCCCCCGCCCCCCTTCACCCATTTTTACCCCCGATCAGCGCGATAAATCAGACCAGCAAAATGTACCAACTAAACTGTGAGCCGAATCGTTTGCAAAGAAACAGAAAATTGAGAGCGGCCACCGTCCGATAACTTTATCGCTCCATAACCGTCGGCTTGGCATTCGCAGTATCTTTGAAGAACGATCGACGCGAATGCCGGAAATCGCGCGGGCGAACGAGGAATAGTTGGTAAACTCGGAGTGCCGCGGGGGCGGAGCCTGAACGAGCGCGACCCAATTTAAATCAGGATATATGATGGGTATATATTTCCGTAATGTAACCAGTCCAATTCGAATAGCGCGCGATCTCGAAAGCCTCCTACCTGGGCTAAAGTCATGTGACGGAAGTTCGTGGGGATCAAGGGGAAGTACAGTTAATTAGAGAAGACGAATATCGCGACGACCGCGGCCCTCGATCCGTCGACTGCTTGCAACTTTACTTCGATGACGTGTTTAATTGTTCCGCGCATCTGGTGATCGACAATTTCTAAGACCCCTTAATTGCTTCGGCGACTCAGTTCCGAGGCACCCCAATTCGAAACGGCGATAGCCTAAATGTTACCGCCTCGCGCTTTGTCTAAATACATGACTTTAATTTAATTTAGCCGCGACAGAGGTGAGGAGTTTGCGTCCAGCTTGTGTGATAAACTGCATCGGTACAGCGATTAAGAATTTAAAGTTTTTAGACTGCTCAGCGGTGCAGTTTTAATCATGTTATAATTTGTATTAGTATTTTTGAAATTCTATTTTTGATGTAGAATATTAAATAGTAATTTAAAATTGAAATTCTGGAGTGAAATGTAAAAAAGTTTGCGTTAGAATTTAAATTTCTGAGTTTGAATAAAAAATTCTGCATTGTAAAGGGTGTATAAAAAGCAAGAGTGTAAGAGGGGGTGATTGAAGCAATGATTTTCTCTCTTACTCCTATATTAATATGTCAATTTGCTTCGATCCTAGTCACATTACTTTTTGTTTTCCATTTGTCGTGTGCAATGTTTCATTTTTCGTTTGTCAGTTTTATCGATTTTGATAAAACTGATTAAAAAATCATAAAATCGAAACCATCAATTGTATACGGGTGTTGCACTTCTCTTTCATTTTTAATTCCAATTTTCTCAGTTACTTATTTTCATTTTAGTAATCATTAAAACCGTTTCTGTTGATACAAAATTAATGATGTTCTGCCGTAAAACAATTTGAATTAAAACCAAGACTAACTAATCACTTTTTATCTTTAATTACAATAATTGGAAGTCTATCTTTAATTTTAATTTAATAAAATCAACTTGTACTGTTATAACGCATTCACTAATGATACGTTAAATTTTAACTACCATCTCAATACCTTTGGAATTTCGAATGAAAGACCATGTTTTTGTTAAATTATTCAAATAGTTATTAACTAAATGGACCACCAATGAATCAATAGCTTTTAAAGATCATACAATTTCGAACTATCCTATAATTTATGCACAGAAATTCATGGCGAACATTAAAAGATTCGTATTCTAATAATTCCGATTTCCATTGAAAAAATATTATTACTCCAAGAATAGAAAAAATCAACCATTGACAATATGTTACGTTATTCGTTTATAACATGATACCATCCAAATTCATATTATCTTACCACCTTCTTCAAAGAAACTCAAGTATTTACAGCTTGTTATCTGAATTTTATTAAACTACTTCTCAACTTTTGAAAATAAAAATACAGTTCATAATCAAGAGTCGTTCAACTTATCTCGGTCAAACGTCTTCCATTTCTTTTGGAATTGAAGTTTGATTGAGCTTTTTCGTCAGCGTCGTGACACTGAATTCATTTCTTAGCTGCACTTTATGTGGACAAGGAAGCCAAGACGGTGGTTGTGAGCGCGCGAACTCGTGTAATGCGAGCGTCAGTCACGAGAAAGGCTTGCGCTCAAGTGACTCTGACTTTGACGGAATTCGGTTAATGCGGTCTCCCTCTCCCCTCTACCCCTTGCCTCAGCAAAAGCGCTTGCTGATTAAAGACGAGTAAATCCAATCGCTTATTTGAATTGAGTTCGGCTTTACCTGATTAGAATCAGTAAGAAATTTATATTTAATTTATGATTGTTAGAAATCTCTTTTAATACATTGTTTCGTTGTTTAATTAAAATATTTATTTTAAAATGCAATTCTAAGATAATATTTGAACGGAATAAACTAATTTACAATATTTAAAGTATTCTTAATTCAAAAGAATTGTAAATGTGAATTGACTTTTGTATTTATTTATAATGTAACACATCGAGTAATATTATCATTGGTATAATCGTGATATTCTATATTATTTGCACGTTTAATTTTCAGTTACTGTTATCTGAAATTTACGTGAAATTTAACATTTATGTTATGCACTGAACAATAAGTAAAATTGAATTTCGTCAAATTATGTCCAAACTAGTAAAACAGTCAGCTAGATATTCATAGGACTACAATCACTGTTGATTTAGCCGTTAAAGTAAAGTAACTGAATTCAACAACGCTCCATAGATAACTGATATCTTAGAATCGACATCGTTTATTCACGATATTGGGCATTGTGCTCAAAAGCGAATATTATTTATCATATTATTAATCCTGAAGCGGACACTTTTTTTTTATTACTAGAATTTATTTCAGATTTTATTTACTTTCTTTTACAATTTTTTTTCACAATATATTGTGCATGCTTAAAACTGCACAAGCTTCATATCCTTTAATTTGAAGTATCGATTCCACGAAACTAAGGAACACCCAACTGCTGGCCGTTTTATGCAGATTACATCATCTCCATTTTATAATCTGATGAATAATTGTGCAATTGCATTTATGAGAAACGCAATGAACAGGAGAATATTTAAATCGTAATTCAAGTGAAAATTGGCTTCCTCTGCGACTAACTTACCTGCATGCAAGTATATAAATTTTTCATCACTAATACATCAGAATTTCGTTGCCCTGTCAGCGTATTCGCTTAAAAGCTTTTCCAATAAACCACAAACTTTCATAACAAAGCACGCGCAATTCGCACGCACAATTAGTTTATAAAATTGGCGGTTGATTAATTTCCAAAATTAGTGAATCATGGTTCAGTGGATGTAAACTTTTTTGTCGGGCCACAAAAAGTTATTCCAATTCATCCACAAATGATTGAATACAATTTACTAATCAACACTTGCCACGCATACAAAGCACCGGGCGGTAATCAAATTTTCCTTAAAAATGTTTCGTTACGGAAATACGGTGGAAATTGTCGCACGTGTACAAGTTATTGGAATGAATTACAATTATTTCAGGAAGTTTCCCCCGCCACGAAAAAGAATGTTCAATTAAACTGAAAATCGTGCCTGCTGTGCCATGCCGTGATTCAACGCAAACCTATATGTCTTTTTTTTTTATCACTTGGTGTAAAATTTATAAAGAAAATTCAACGAGTGGAACGAAGAAGAATGTGCGAATGTACGCACAAATAAATGTGTACGTTTTTTTAATTGCAGCATCACGACCGTGCGCCGATGTACACAAAGAAACGTAATTAGTTGAGTTTTTCACGAATCACGTAATGGTGCTGTACGAGTGTGCGTTATTTTCGTTAATTAACGTATAAACTTGTGTGCACGGTTTTTGTTATGGAAACACCCCGTAATATTGGTTTGAGCAACGAATTACAACTTTAGATTAATATGTTCTTAATTACACATATTTGTTACTTCCAATTCGTTGGTTAAAAAAGTTCTGACGTACTTTTGACGCACAGCACAAAGTATTGTGTCAACTTCGCTGCAAATTGTTTTCTTTAATTATTTTATTAAGATAGTATTTTACAACTACTAAAATTCTAATTATAAGACGAAACATCAAGCGCGTTCACACATATTTTCGTAAATTTAATTGAACAAGGGAAAAATTTGTACAGTTTCATTGCAGCTTTGCAGTCGGAATAAGTGTGCGCGATTCACATTTACCGGAGTGGAATAGTCTGCAGCGTAGTCAAACGAAGCGACGTAAGATAATCGGAAGGAAATTCAAACAGTGGCCGAATTAGTCGGATCAAGATCGTCGCCCTCATTTCTGCGAGCGGCTGCAATTTTGTTTTGATATCGCCAAGTTTGATAGGGATCTTGATAAACGCTGAAGTTTTCCTCGCGATTTGGCCATTCAATTTGTCTGATTAAAATGTAAAATCGTGGACAACTTATGCAAATGTCAGGGCGATTGGGACTACGATTAGAACAGATGCCTGTCTATTCTCCGCGATTATCTAAAAACGGAAAGTGGGTAAAGACAATCATGGTTCGTGGGTCAGAGTCGCCAGGTAGAACGTCAGTAGTTTGCGTACACTGTGGCGTTGCCTATATATCAACAGCTCTCTAAGCCAATTTCAATTGTCTACACTATTCAAGCATACATAGACCGTATCAATCAAAATGACCGCACTCTAACAAAGCGTGACATGTCAGTGTTTTCACATAAAGGAAAGACAAACAACGTTACTGTTATTTTCTCGCATTTGCATTTGTCGATCCGAGGGTTGGTATAGTGTAAGATGTTCATAGCAATATTTTAAAGGGATTGTGGTGTCGAATAGGATGTGTGTCAATTAATCAGTTGGAAATAAATTTCAATTATTTTAGTTGGCATTTATTTCAGTTAGCAATGCTTCATTATTTATAGAAGTAACCAAAATTAACGATAATCGATGCGTTTAGTTGCTATAATTACCGTTATATTATAATATCACGTTGAATTCCGCCAGGAATGTTTAATTCACTTTATTGAAGTAATTAGACGAGCTCTTTTCCTGAAGTATCCAATCGAGTTATCGGATAAATATCGTGACATGTTCTGTATTTCAACAAAATTGATTTCCTTTGTTTCTTATTATTTAACCAGTTTAGATAGTTGCATTACAATTTTTGACTATAGATTAGTTATTGATTGCATTCAGTAGTATAGTGAAGTATAATTAGTGCACAGTATAAACGAATTTATAATATTTTTCATTTAGTCATATAACTACTATAATGAACTCTATTGAAAAATTAACAAATTCTCAGTTCGACACATTGAGGCTAGTATTATTGATTATGTTATTTGGCATCGATTTTTTCTACATACACATTCAAAAGCAACTTTATTAACCATTTTCTTTCAAGTATACCACGTGAGCTAAACTACCGATCCCAATTCCGCGTCCGAATCTCCATCGTTGCATTAGTTCGCTGCATATCTACACATTCGAAATTCATATCGAGCTCGATCTGCCGAGAATGATTACAATTCGCAATTTCGAATGCAAGATTACAGATTGGTGGAACAAATTTGATAATTTTCGTCGGAGAAGCCGCGCCATCTGGATGTGCGTGTTCGCAAAACATCTCAATTTAGTTAAACCAAACATTTACTTTTTTACATGAAATGATCATGAATCCGCCTACAGATGGAGTAGCACTTATGAATCATGGAATATTTATAGCAGCCGCGTAAATAAAATTCCATGTCTTAAATTGCCAGCATTTTTTTGTGAACAAAAAAAAGTAGTCAAGCAAAATAATTTAAACTTGTTAAATAAAATCAGCGTGATTTTAAATTGAATAAAAATGTAAACAAGTGAATTAATTGCATGTCACCTACGGCATCGGAAACCGTCTTTGGTATATGTATATGTAATACGTACGGAGGTTAAAATAAACCTGACGCGAACACCTCCATCGCGTCTTCCAAACCGAAATATCGAGCTCGCCGTGTAACTAGATAAACACGCCGACGAATGTAAGGAGACAAACAGCGCTGATGGTTACTACAACGTACAAAACCCTACATTCAAAGTCGCGAATTGATTATATGGCGGATTAAAGACCTCCAACGGTGTCGCCACTTTGAACAATTTTAAATTTCCCATTCGCGTGTTTTGACTTCGATTTGAACGAGATTAAATTTGAACACGTGAAAGTATTTATTTCAACGTGAAATTCATTTTAATGATGCCATGCTGGTTTGGAAAATAAAAGCAAACTCATTAGTTGGATCTGGCATTAAATATCAAGCGATTTGGCTCGGTATCTGGTTTGTAGGAAAAATGAGAGGAAAGGTTCGTGAAAAAAATGATGTCTCTTAGGATTTTATTCTTAAAACGTAGCATTCAAATAATCGGGCGGTGTGCATAGCTAGAGGAGCGTTTAGTATTTTAGGAACTGAATTGTCGGAGTTTGAATTTTTAATTTAGAGTAAATTTAGTTTTAATATTATATTTGACGTTGAGAAAGGTAAATTATTTCACAGTTCATATTTCTTATTCTATTTTTAATTTATTAGTATTTTCAATTTATTTAATTCAGATATTTTACATGTTTTACATTCTTTTTAATTCTCTGACTGACTTGGATAATGAAACAGTCTTGTAGAATAAATATGCATCGACAAAAACTGTCTTTAACCGTCTAACAATACAGCTATTTGTACGGAATAGAACAATGAAACCAAATGTATTCTATATGAACTATCTAGATTGTTATTAAATCATGATTCTCATCTTTGAATACAATCGACAGTATCATCACTTCAGATAGCGATAACCGCTTCGAATAAACAATCTTTGTTATTATCTAACAAATATCTATTATCTTGTGCTACAACTTAGTAATACATTGCATTTTGATTTATGCATGCGCGGAATGTTTCTTAAATTTCTGTAATAAGAATATTAAAGAGACAAGTTTACACATTCTTGTTACAATAGAAACGTTATAAGAATATTTTCTCAGTGCAACAATTTTTAATTTATTTGCAATTTATTAAATGTTGACTTTAACATAAAATTTCAATTACTACAGTAATTCTAGTTTATTAAAAAACTTAACGCATATTAGCAAAAGCAAGAAATACTTAGAAACACACTTTTTAATGTTTTACTACACGCAGAAAAATGTAATTAGTTGAATCAAATGAGTATGTTGTTAAAAGCCTGCTTTACTGAGATTATCAGTTGAAATAGACGTAACTAGATAATGCTCGTGCTTCGCGCGCATTTCTTTGTTTGTTGAAACTTTAATACATAAGCATTGAAAATGTCAAATTTACCGCTATTCCCGGTGTCTTACCATATAATGTAATTCGCAACTAACTTATTAGATGTCACGTTTAGACAACTCTGAGTTAAGTTCAGGGTGCTTTCCTTTTATTATTTAGGAGAACAAGATTTTCAATGAGAACAACTAAAAAAGTCAGTTATAACTTAAAGACGTCCAATCAAGATGCTGCTCAGTCAAATCTACTGAAAACGACCATATAATTCTGAGTGAAGTGATTATACTCAGTAGTGATTTCAAAAACAAATTAAATATCGTAGCTTATTCAGCAGTTCTATTTCTTTAACCTACAGATTAAATAAGCTTTAAAATATTTAATACAAAAATCATAATTGAACAGTTACATATAGCTGTAAAAATTAATTTATTTATAAAATCGTCTCAGTATTAAAAATTTCTTTAAATTCAGCAATAAAAACATTCATCGCGTTTGTCTTAAATATGACGATGGCGTCGGTTTCATTCGAGTCCGTGAAAAATTCAGAAATTAAAAAAATGGAATAGAAGAAGCCATAAAACCAGTTTTAATAAACAAACGCGAATCTCGGGGGCTCGATTCTCGCCTTTTTTTACATCGAGAAATCCATAGGCTATCGACTTACAATATGAAATGGCTTTTTAAGAGATAAAAACGAGCGCAAGCACAATAGTTGGCAGCCAGCTGGTTTATAGGGCTCGAAATAAAAACAGGCAATTTGAGGCAATAATTGGAATCCCAATCAATTGAACGCGATCAGTCAACCATACGGTACCATTGAGGGGCAGATGTCCTCCCGATAATACCTATCTGGACACGTTCGAACGGCCTATAGAAGTGCACCGCCAGCGCTCGAGTAGTTCGCCCTGGCACAAAGAATTATTAGCTGCCGTTCTATTCGCCTTGCCCTCTGGTCCTTTCCGCCAAGTTGCCAATAGCGACATCTATCTCGGTCTCGTTCATTTTCCCGCGCGAAATTTCTCCGCGCGTATACCCGCGCTCACTTAATGGATAACCCAAGTTTGCTTTTTCTGTTAGGTAATTCCGATCGTCGCGATTTAACGACACTTCCGGTGACATCGATTTTAATCAATTGCCCCATTATCTCGTTGCCAAATTATTGCATTTTTCACATATTAAGATAAAGAATAAAGTAAGTTTTATGTAAATATGAATTACGCAGATTGAACGCATGTCTTACGAACGCAATGAATGATTATTTTTAATGATAATATGGACAAATGATTTTAATAATTTCATTATTTGAAAACTTTTTATATGCAAGGTGAATATAAATTACATGTGAATGATATTTATTTTGGAACGTATTTACGACACATTATCGTAAGTTTTACTTTTCTTTACAATTTTACAAGAAACTACATTGTTAAGTCAAATATTTAAACTTTTATGTCAAAGTATAATACATTCGATTTCTTCTGAATAATAATGATTGTAAAGTTTGTTATAATTGATCGTTGTGAATGTAATAATGTCACAGTCAAGTTTACTATTTCATTTTCTCGGTACAATAAACACTTAATGAGTAATGCAAAGAAAATGCAGCGCGTCGTTTACCCGTCAGTTTGCAAATTTTGCAATGATTATTTTTGCAGTTATTAGATTTCTCCAAGTGCCTTTACTACATTCGCAATCCCGAGCTTCGGGCGAACGAGAACGCTTTCACTGGGCTTTGTGCAAACTTTTACAAAGCTTCTTTAACACTACGTTCAATTTGTCGAAAATTAATTGCGTTGTAAACTCAAAATATGAAAATTGAAAGTTTTCTAAAAGCATTTCACGAATCCCTTTTTCTTTTTTTATTTTCAACTTAATACCGTCGATTGAAAGCCGACGATTCAATTAGAAGCCGTGGAAACAAAAAAGGATCGCTTTGTGTCCAAACGTACGTGTCTGCGAATATCTACATTTAAAATATGTAAAATATAAGTTTTCTCTATCGCTTGTCGCATGGGATGAAAGTACTTTTACTCAACTTTCTAAAGCGTTTGAATTTTTTATTTTATTGACAATTAAGAGTGAAATATCAGTATAAAGTTCTTATAGCTGTATTACAGCAGAGCATATTTTATTTGAAGAAAACATATGCTTTCACAAAAATATTGACTCAGAAATGATAATCGTTTTTTCTCAAAGCAAATGAATCTTGGAAATCATTGAAATTGGTTTTCGCATTCTTACAAAGCAAATCGATTTAAAGTAACATTTTATATTCCTGAGTGAAACCAAATGATAAATTTAATTGAAATATAGTATAGTTCGATTACCTCTCTTTTTCTACGTTGTTTTCATTTAATCAAAAGTTACTTTTGCACTGTTATTTGAATTTAATTTAAAATACTGAGGGAGCAGATTTTGTGTACACTAAGAATGACGAATAAACGTTGATATATTAAATATTTTAGAGCAAACAAATAGTTTTACACTCGAGTCGCAAAAATCTCTCGATATCGATAGTCTTTCGGAAAAACAACATTGCAGTCATGAAATATAGTATGCATGGAAATATAATATAAAACAGATTGTACAAACGGAAGGGATATTTTTTTGCTGTATATTGATAACCATTGGGTAAATCAATAGCTCCGAATCGTTCGTACACTAGCAAATAAAAAATATCAATTGGCGATGTCGAAACAAGACGGTATGTAGAATTTTGTCCATTTCATCAGTTAAAATTGAACATTAATTTCCAAACTGTTCATAATTAAATTGCAGAACGATGAAACCAATCAACTGCACGATTTTAAAATTAATCAGAGATAGATAATTGTTGATTACTTAAATTTATTGTTAATTGTTTAAAAAATGTTGGAACATAATCAAAATTATTTCATTACATTCTTGTCGCAGTTTTTATGCGTGTAATTAAGCATATTTTTGTTTAATTATTTGAAAAAGCAATCCTTTACATGACACGTTGGCAGCAAGCTGTAAAATTAGAAAAGTCTTGGTAGTGGTCGGTTTATTAACGTATCAATTTGTCTTCTTTTTTTTAGCTGCATCATATTATAATGCTATAATTAAATTCCCTTTCATTGTGGTCCCATTTCGTCTTTATAATATTATTAATAATCCGTGTGTCATCTCTAATTGAGACTGGTCGACCTATATTCTGCATTAAAAGAAATTCCATTTTATCTAAATTAATTGCAATGATTGAGTTCCAATTCATTTGGGATCGAAAATAGAATTCATTCAAAGAAAAGGAGTCGCATTGCCATAAAATAACTACATCGAGAGAAATATCATGTTCTATGTGCATCAATTGGTGCAGAAACAATACGAAGTAGTAGTGTTGCTTTTGCACCAATTGATGCACACAAAACACCACATTTTCATGACTGCACTGCTTATAAATTATGTACATATATGTCTGTGTCGAATGTTTTACATGAATCTGTTGAAGTTGATGTATTAGCTTAACATTGCACTTCGACTTTAAAATTGAAACTGTGGTAAGTTTTAACTCTTTTTACCCAAACATTTAATAGGTAAAAGGTCCAAAATCTGACACATACGCGAAAATATATATTGCTTAAATTTGATTAATTCGTGATGTATTTGAACGGGCATATTGTATTCGCGTCGTTGTCCATATGAATCAAACTGAGCCAAAATAGAATTATGTATTTCGCATGGACGTTTTGAGTGACGTAATTTCATAATATTACTTTATATAATGCATGTTGTATTAAATTGGAATCGTGATGTGAATGCCGTTGTCGAAATCGTGCTAATTTGATGCACGTGACGCATGGCTCCCTGTTAAATATTATTCCAAAACTGTTTCCGTGATGTTTCACTTTGTCTAAGTAGCATTATCTCGAGACGGGTAAGTGTAACATTTGGAAATATAGACCAACTGAGTACAACTTCGCGTACTATGAAGCCTGCCGCTGTACCCGCGCCATTAAAACTTGACTCGCAGCTTCCTCATAGAATAATGTCTTAATTAATTCCACTACAAAAACGAGTATTTTATAACAAAACACATTTGTCCTCGATTTTAAAACCTTTTTTCAACAACATGGCATTTTTTCATCAAGTTTTAAGCTAAATGACGTGGAAACACGGTACAATTTTTATTTTTTTATTTTGACTTAAAAAAACGTGTTTAATAAAAATTCCAAATTATCATAAAAGTTTCAAAGTATGCTTAAGTGTCTTTATAATAATGAATATATTATTCATTATTTTTTTATTCGAATGACCTTTCCTTTGACTATTAGCTGACCGGAAAATATTAGTGTAGAGCTAATATAAAAATTACGTTACAAGAATTTCAATAACGCAAGTGTAAAATTAACAAGGAAAGAAGTGAAAAAAATTTTGTTATATTCCAAATTCTAATTTTCCTCTTTCTTTTAACCTTTGTTGCAACAAAAATAATTATCCGCTTCGTTTGAGTAAGGTTTTTACTCATTTTCACTCGTTACAAGGATTTAAAAATAATAAAAAGGAATTCTCATTAAACACTGTAAAATTATTTTTTGCGTCCTTTGTAAGTAGGGATTTATATTAACGGAATTAAAAAGCTTTTTGTTTTTTTCCTTATAGAATATGGTTGTATACCGTATGTGAAAATGTCGTTTACACAAAGTAAAGATAATGTTTAGTACACCAATGACATGTATTAAACTTTGCTTCAACAACTTCGCAAAATATTGAAATTCAGTTGGTAATATATATAATTCAAGTTTCTTAAAATATTTAAGAATATACATGTTTGTTCTTTAATATAAATATGTCCGTATATTAAATTATAAATTTTTTAATTATTACTTATGATACAAAACGATTCTTTCACGAATCATAATTTGACAGACAATTTAAACTACGCTAACTCGCGACAGTTAACTTGACTTTCTGGTCTTTCATTTGTAAATGAAAGACAGGCACAAATTTGCATATTGGCATTTTCAACTTCTGTCCCAATTAAGTTATTTTGATTACATACTGGTTTCGAAAGCAGTGTAATTTTGATGCCTTTATCAGTTTTAGCGGTAAAATAACAACAAAGTGTACATTACTTTCCAACTTTCAATAACTTCATCGATTAAATTAATCATTGAAAACGAAAATGCGTAGACAAAACATTTCTAAAAATACTAAATTTAATATTAATTTTTATATAACGTCAATATCCAAAGTCCGGTTAAATAAATCTCAGCGATCGTGGATTCAGTGGAACTACAGAATATCGTGCATTTGTTGTTTCACATGTCAATCACACAATTAAACTCAGTCAAGTGGAATGTTCAATAAAACAAATTTGTACAGCTGACACCGGTATTCAGTGGCTGCTAATTTGATTAAAGCGCCAATTACTTGAATCCAAACAATTTCCTCCAATCAGTTAAATGCAATTTTCCAAGATTTCTTCGCCGCGCCGCATTTCAAAGATTATTTATTTTCCGTCTAAGTCAACAGTCATTTCTGCAACGGAAATGCCAAACCCGCGACTTACTCGAAATCCGAGTAGCTTCTTCAATAATCCCTTCGCCGAGTCCGGCTTTGTTCAAGAATATTCAGCATCTAAGCCCTGTCCTCTAATTACGAGTAGGCCCATTCAGTCTTAACGAAGCGTCGTACTAAATCTCAGAATCAAGATTCCTCGCGAGCGCCCTCTACGTGAGTCGAGCGGCTACGTGACGGTGGTTTTCGGAGGCTTGAAATACGCGTGTCATGACCCGATAAACGGTCAAAAGCGCCGCGGGTGACTCGTTACGTTGGTCCGGGCCCGGCTAACAGGGACTTGTTATGCGCGCGCTCGATCAGATGCACAAGCGGCTCGTTATGAGGGTGCGCGCGCGAGCACCACCTATACATCGCTACAACGCATTTCTCCACTGCACTCCGTAACGAGGTTTACGGCAAAAATTACCACGTTTACAAGCTCGCGATTTTTGCGATAACGTCGGATAAATATTGAGTCGTCAGTCATGCTCCGGTCAACGTCGCTTTTCCCCCTTGCAATCCAATACGACTTAATTAATCCTGTTTTTCGCGTTACATTTTGCCGGCGTTTTCTCGCACTTTTTGCTCCGCCACCGCCCGACCGATAAGAGCGCGTTAAATTGCTCGGATAATTTTGATGTACCAGCAAAGGAATTATGCTATCAAAAGTTTGACGGAATTATACGAGCGTGTTGTTAATTTCATTATGATATTTGAATTGATTTGCTGAGGAGTGTTATTTGTTATTTAGACAAGCGAAAATTGAGTTGCGTGAAGGATACGATGTATTGAGGAATATAAATGTATTCGAGGTATCTGCGAAGTCGTGCGAAATATTTTGATTAGTACTAAGTAAGCATTTCCGTTTTGTGTTTTGTTGTGGAGCATTTTCAATTTTGTTTTTTCAGGGGTGATTACAAACATCTTTCTAGTATGTTATACTTTGATGTAAAAATTAATATTGAATGAAGGAAATGTTAATTTTACATCTAACAGAACAGGATTGTTGTTAGAAAAAATCGTTCTTGAAATCAATTAAAACAAAAAAAATATTGATTGAATTTAAAAAGGATTTTTTTCTACAAAGCAGAAAATTATGTTAAACAGTTAAAATAAAGTTAAATTGTATCATTAAAAATACACTTACTCATTATTATATGATTTAACATACAATTTAATTTATACTAATTAATATAAATACAATTACATTAAAAATTAAATTCTTCTGTAAGGTACACGAAAACAATTAAAATAAGAAATGTGGCAAATAAATCCTGTAGAACGAGCGTTCAACAAATCAAACAATGAAAATAAGTTAACACATAATTGAGTTTGCTTGGAATCAAGTTATAAAAAATGATGCCAATTCGGGAACAGTGTAACAAGCAGTTGGAAGATGCGCATGTATTATTTAGCTGGCTATTTAACGCAAATGAAGGTTTATCCAGCATTGCATGCGCTTCGGAAATTATCTATAAGGACATGCCGAGAATTATCATACATTATATATGTATAAACAGCGTGTCACATGTGCACATCGTGGCACGTGTATCTGCATTTGTAATCGTGCTGTCGTGCGACGAGTTATTAACTCGCTCGGATCGAATATGAATTTCTCACCGAACTAACAACCCTTCTGTCGTGTAACACTTTCCGAATTTCCACCCCTTCCCCCGTTTTCCTTGCTCGGGAAAATATCATTTCAAAATAATATTAATCTTGCTGCTAATCTAAAAATGCTTTAAGCTTGTCTTATTTTGATATATCGGAAAATATTGATTCAAAATCAATGAATGTGAATTTTAGTATAAAGTTTTGAAGTTAATGTTTGACCTAGTATTGTCGAAAAGTGTACTGCATGTTGTTCAATTTTTTTCCCTTTTTTGTTTTTATACAATCTTTTCCTTTGTGTCAGAGAAATCAAGATGGTTGATTTACATAACTCTTAATTTAATTTCCGATCTCCTTTTTCGCGCTACGAATTGTCGAATTTTTGATGAAATAAAGCGATGGAAAAAAGGTTAATCAGCGAATCAGGATGACGTTTGTGACATTGAATCGTGTCGAGTAACAAGGTTATCGGTAATGAATAAAGACTCCCTATTCATATTACGAGCTCTCGTTGTTGAATTGGCTCGTTGGTTTTTCGCGTTGTACTCCAAAGTCCTCGAGGATTCGGTCGCTTTCTTTAGCTTCCACCCTTTTCATGAGTACGCGCCTACAAAAACGCGCATCTGACACAACGTTTCGTCGCGTAAAATCGATGGACCCATCTGCCTTTCTTCTTACCTCACTACGAAACATGAAAAACAATGTAGTTTCCACTTGATGTCAGCAGATGAATACAACAAATTATTCGGGCAATTTTAGGTATGAATTTCATTAATTATAATGTTGAGCAATATTGCACTAAAAAATATACATATATCTGATTAAGATAATCGATAAATTAAAAATTCAATTTTATGTTAAACATTATTAAACTTTATTGATTTTCGTCTTATTATACTTGTAATAATTTGTTTATTTCAGGAAATCGTAATATTTGAATGTTAAATTATTTAACCCTATAAATAATTCAATTTAAATTTATTGATTTGCCGATAATTAACGTATGTAAAATTGTTCATTTTAAAGGAAAATTGACTAATTGTAAATTATAACAGTAACAAGATTGCACACTACGTTGTAAGATGTTAAAATAATTTCGAAGGATTTAAAGACAATATTAAATAACTGACACGGAAATAATGGAGCGAGTTATTAAACAGAATAAACTGTACAATAAGTTATGCGTACACTAAAAAAATACCTACAAAATTCGTATCGGCTCGAAGGTATTCATTGTTGAAGCAATACAAAGTCACTCCTTCTCATCAAAATTAATTAAAAAACTTGAACAATTCCGCCATCAAACAGCGCCGTTAACAAAACGAATTTTACAAATAAACGTAAAAATTGTAACAAGGTATTCGAGCGTAAATCACAAAAAGCGTTTAATTTCGCGATACAGCTGACTTAATGGCTTCATTAAATTTCGCACAAGTGAGTTTAAATTGGATTTGTCTTGAAACAATAATTAGGTTTAAGAACCTGCGATATTAGAATCAGGCAACAACATCGCCTGGTAACGTATTGTGGCCGACGATCTTTCATTCCGACTCGACAAACCATTGTGATACGAGGTGCATATAATAGATGCTTTAACGCGATACACGGCAAGCGCGAATCGCACGCGCCTCAACTCGCCATGTAATAGAGTCATATTTTCGGCAAGATAACGCGAGCATGTAACGCGCCCCTTTTTTGCGCGCTGTTCGACCGCCGTCTCGCAATTCCACCCCCCCCCCCCCGCCGGCGCCACTATCGACGCCCATCGTATTTTGCGCGGCGCACATTTTTATAACTTTTATTACCGGTGCACATTGCGAACTTCCACTTTGCACAAAAATAACACCGTTTTTCGATAGCCTTCTAACATGACAAACATGCGACCTTTTGACACACGACGTCTGCTCAGATTACATTCCTGATGATCAATGTCCAACTGAACGAATTTCGTTCATATTCGATGTGCGTTGTGTTAATCCTGATGAGTTGTTACGGACAATAAAAGTTTTTTTATATTTGATTAAACAAAAAAATATGCAATCGCGAGAAAAACGTCCAATAAATATCATTTCGTTCGTTTGCGTTAAAAACGAACATTTTTTATATTTTATTTGAAAACGAATATTTCACTTTAATATCCTCGGCGATTTGCTGAAGAATATGTTTGCAGAAAGAGGAAAAAAGTAAATAAGGGTGGAAAAATCAAAATTGACGTCAGTATAAAATGTATACACACCGTAAGTTTTATGAAATATTTTCGAGCGAATTAAATACGCTAGATGTGAAGGTTGTAAAAGGAAATGAAAATAAAGGTTGTATTTATTTCAATTTCGTTCGACGAAATAATTGTTCGGACTATAAAGTCAAAATTTTTAATCGAATTATTGCAATAAAAGTTTTATCGGTGATAAAAGCACGCGTGCGTTTTGCATTTTACGGAACAATAATTCTTGAGTATTACTTTTAACTTAGGTCAAAAAGCACAACTGTTTGTGCGGTTCAGTTTGAAAAACGGAATCCCTTTCGATCTGAAAACGTCGTAATGTACGCGCTCATATCAGATGCATTTTTGCTCATTTTATGATGGAATATGCAAGATAGCGAACGTCCGTAAGGTTTGACATTTTTTACGACGCAATTTCCACGTTAAAACGCCCCCTTTATAAAACCTAACGTCATCCCGGCGGTGTCATCGTCGCGCAGAGGCGCGCGTAAAAATTTATAACGAGCCCTTATTAAATTTTGTTTATTAATCCGAACAACGTCGCAAGTTGTACAAGAGGATAACAACGTAACAACGTTTCAATAGCGCATTTATTTATCATTAAACAATGGCAAATTTAGCTCGCTGTTTTATTGTTTAATATTTGCGAGATTGCGCCAAAACAATAAGCCTAAATGGTATGGTTACGATGAGGCAGAAGAGCTTTCGGTTTTGTTTTGCCCCGTTGATTTTTCAACACCGATATATAATGATCCATTTAAAATCTAATCGACTTAACGCCTGGTTGATTCTACCACGTGTACCAAAATTACACCTAACAAACCGTAACACATTTTAATGACGATTTGAACAAAAGCAAGCCAATCGCATAATTTAATAAGAGGAAATAACGTTACGTTCGCGCGATAGCAATTCCGTCATCAGCATTGACTTTTTAAGTGATTCAAGCGCTTTTTAATTAAAATGACGCTCCGGATGAATCAGCGGATTTAACGGTAAACAGTCCGCCGAGCGCGATTGTTGCGCTTTGCTTTCTGAATTATTTCGTCATTATATCAGATCTGTAATGACATCGAATTAATGAAATTTACAGGATATGCACGATTAATTGATCACATCGGACGCAGTTGCATTTTGCTGACTGATATTTAATTAATTGATCCCGTTTTTTATTTAACTTTTTAGTACTGTACACATGTAGACTGATATCTACTCAAAAGAATACAAGTTGTGAATAAAAACAATTTAAAAGAAATAATAAAATGTCTCTTACAGATTTAAAACGTTACATCCTTTGAAAGGAAATATAAAGTATTTTATTTGTGATAAATAAAATTTTCTTTAAAATAGTTTAACTTTTCTGTGCAAAAAGATTCTTTTCCGGTTAATAGAAAATTGTATAGAAGATAATTAAACCGAGATTTATCACAGTAAAAACATTGTCTCGACTAGTTTTATCTATTTATTAATGTATATTTTATTGAATGTAACTAGAATTATTTACTTAATAAAATATATTTTGAATTAGTCTTTAGAAACCCCATAATCAGTAATGTATCAAGATTAGGCTACACGTTGAAGTCCGGCGATTTCCTACCCTGAAATGAAACGGTAATAATTCTACAGTTTCGGTAACTGCAGTTTGATTTGGTATAGTTCCGTTAAATTCACAGACAGAATGAGGAAGTAGACAATGGACTATTAAATATCGGAACATTTTTTATGACAAATATAGCTGGGCGTTAAGGAGACATAATTCGTCGGATTCATTTGCGTGATCCACAAACATATTCGTCTGAATTTCCGTGACGCACGGATAGTTATGGTATCCGCGAAACCAGCTTTCATTTCCCCTCGTAGGTTCAAACCCTTTCAAGTCAAATTTCATGTCGACGCTTATCGCAATTAGACGTCCTAAATTACATAATCTTTCCTAACCTTTTTTTATCTTTCGTGAACAATTTCACCAAGTTGTTGCTTTCACACAGCTTTTTTACAGACAGCTTTTCAAAATCGGCATTATGGATACAACGTACTGGTTTAATTCTTTTATACTTTTTATGTGTAAATTAAAAACTTTTAACGCGTTCAACGTTGATTGTTCAAGCTTTTCAGAGTCTGCATTGAATTAAACGCAATAGCTTGCTTGCGATTTAAATAATTTTTTTCTTCTTTTATTTACTTACAGTAACGCTGTTGTCGTGGTCTCGGGTGAATAAAAGCTCACGAAAAAAACGAGAGGTAGAAAAGCGTTGCGAGTACACAGTTCCGTAAATTTGCATTAAAAAAACTTTTCGTGTTTTGCATGCGAGATCATGGATTGAACAAGGATGAACGTCTGAATGAAAATACTCGACTTTCGTGCTATCTTGTTCGCCATTAACTGATGCTTGTCGATATTTATTATGTAAAGAGCAAATTCTTGTATCATTAATTCTTTATTTACTTTCTTGTTGTATCACAGCCATCGAATGGAAATTTATTCATTCTTTTGTGCGAAGTTTAATGAAGGTACAAATTAATATCATCAAGTAGAAATATATTTCTGATGCACAAATACTTTGTTGTATGAAACGTCGGTTACAAAAATAGATAATCTGTACATAAAAAAAAGTTGAAAAATGTAAGACGGGTAGAATGTCCACTCCTTGAATTCGCATGACGACTCCCCTACACAGGTAGCACACACAAATGTAGAGATCCCCTCTTAATCACTTTTCTCTAATCTAATTGAACGTGATATTGTATATGTGGGACCTAACGTCACGTTTAAACTGTCAAATGTCATAACACTCACCAGCACACGTCAACAATTCATGTTTTCATGAATTAAAATCCAACCCAACATGCAATGAAGATCTGGTGCCAGAAATAAAAACTAAAAAGATTTATTTCAACCGCTTTAGTGATAGGTATAAATTAGATTAGAATAGGTTAGAAATGATATTTGAACATTATAAAATTAGTTAAATAAAAATTTAGAGAGAAAGTAAATACTGCAATTTATATTTTAATCCTAAGTAAAGAAATTATAAAAAGTTTACTGTAAATTGAAAAAATTTTCCATTTAATTTAATCAATAATTAAAAGCGTTATTTCATTTCTAAGAAATTGTTATTTTGTCTTACATTCCCATAAGTAATAATTCATCAAATAAAATGTCAATGTACCTGATTCTCTTTATTAGTCAAATCAGCTAGAGTAATTGTGATGTGTAATGAAAACCACTTGAACCTTGTCACAAGCTACTTCAATTTTAATCTCTGCCTTCACTTTTAATGTCGCTAATCGCACGCAGTTATTCACGTTGCATGATTATGTGAAAGTCAATTTCTCTTACAACAAGTTAATAGGTTTGTATATAGGGTGTATCGAAAAGGTGGTAAATTGCACAAACACCACCAAATTAACAGTAAATTTTACAACGATTGCTGAA
Source organism: Aradophagus sp. ZL-2020 (assembly GCA_022817685.1). NCBI lineage: Eukaryota > Metazoa > Arthropoda > Insecta > Hymenoptera > Scelionidae > Aradophagus > Aradophagus sp. ZL-2020. The sequence goes on along the minus strand of JABFOV010000004.1, from coordinate 57,349 downwards.
AAATTTATCCCTACCTTTTTTAAAGCAATTACTACTATTAGTAACAACTTTGATTACGGTTACCTGCTTCATTGTGCTACCATTTATCAAAAATTAACACTTTATGTTCCGAAATCTTTTAGAAGTACAATACTTTTGGTCATAAAAAAAAGATCATAATTAATTACTCCGAAAACATCGTTTTTCTACTCAAATTCCAGACTTTGTCCAACGACTATAAAACTCATTATGATATCATTGTTCGTGGTCGATGTCGTAATGTTGATTACAAACTTTACGACTCAATTACCATTCTTAACCAAAGTTATTAATTTTATGTAGTATCCTTTATTCGCTCGTAAGAATAGTAAAATGCCCAAAGGTAATAGTAAAATTTCATCGAAAATTTATATCACTAAGAAGCTTTGATAATGACTTCCAAAGTACAAGCATTAACTGCTCAATTCGAATAGTTACCACTGAGTTTCGGGTAATTACTACCGAATCGCTTATAGTTGCCCGTACAATTTTTCCACGGGGGTTATTAACTACTGCACGTTGAAGTTTTATAAGGCCCCATAATTCTCGAAAGCAACGCATATTAAACAGCTCGTCGGACGGACGACGTAACATGACAAGATCAATAAAAATTTAACGATCAGTTAACGAAGCGCGGTATGCAATCATTTATTTGTTATTTAAGCCCACCATCTGGAAGCTAACGACGCCGTATGCCTTTTTTAGCAATCCAGCAATAAAGTAGTAACAATTTAACTGGGACTCGAGTTATAGCTTATTACGGTCGTCAATTGGCTGAATCATAAGCGATCTTCTCGTTTGTCAGCCATCGTGGAGCGTGCCTTACGAGTGCACTGACTTACGTTAGTCGGCAAGTTTTGTATTTGCACTTTCAAATACCGGAATTTTGCAATTCGTCGTGGATGTAGCGAAAAAACAATAAGGGGAGAAAAAGTCGATACTCATTGCCAAGACCACGCAGATGCATTTAAATTCTAATTAACGATGCGATGTGTTGAACCACTCGGAGCAGGCTTTAATTCACGGGCGAGCGAATTCACGGCTGAAAAATGATTTTATTCACGCGCGTAACACGCGGTTGAGTTATTCCGTCGCATTAACATTTCGTGCAGAGCGCAGCGTTTCGTTAGATTACAGCCATCAAAACGCGTCGACGCGAAATCCACCCAAGAACCGGGCCTGTTTTCGTTCATTTTACGTAACAGAATAATTACTCGTCAAGTATCACGTAAACGCGGCAGCGGTAGTTTTTACACCCACGCTTAGCGAAAACTCTTATTAAGAACTTCCCGATTAATTTAATGATGCCGTAATTGGAACGAAAATCACTTTTTTTGTTGAAATGTACTTGAAACTTAATTAGGAAAACAATTGAGGGAATTTTCAGTAAAACATTTGAGCACGAGTACGAAGAACAACAAAATAATAAGAATTACTTTAAAGAATCATAGTCTAAACAATTAAAAAAAAAAATTAATCTACGAAACATTTATTATGTGATATAATGTTATTCATGTATATGCAATGAAATTATTGCAACAAATTTTATTAATTTACAATTAATTTCTTCACACATATGCAATATCTTGAAAGATTTGATTCATGACTCAAAATAAGTAATTTTGATCGTTGGATAGTTAAGTTCTTTATGGTTCATGATGATGATAATAATGAATCAACATTCGTTGAGAACAATGACGAAATCGCGTATATAATTAAGCAACGCGTGCAGAATGATAATGTAAAAACAAATTAAATCGTTACATGGATAGAAGAGAGACTTGTAATTGGTTAATTTAATTAATACGCCCGAGGGGCGCAAAAATTGAATGGATAGGAAAGCGTGGCGCACGAAGCGTCTCGCGGAATTAATTCATGAATTCGCCGGCTGAATTTATCTTGATAAAGACGAGGCAGCGGAGGTCGTTATCGTTTTTCCTAAAAATATGGAAACTATGTTCGTCTACTATTTGGGCTTTCAACGATATCATGAAAATTTTATAATATTGAAAGTTTTCTTGTCCATAAAAGTTTCGCACGATCGGGAAAGCGCGGCCTCGCGCGTCAACTTTTGTGCTTAAATTTGCCGGCGCGAATACGCTTTTGTACTTAAATTAATAACACCCCGACTGTTCATTTCTATTCAAGGTCTTCGCCTCGTATTTACTCCTTCATAACATTATTGTTGAGCTTCTATTGTTATTCATTTTATTTCGTCACTTTTTTAAAAACAAATTTCAGTTTTTCGCTCTAATTTATTATTCTTCAATATGTTTATACAAACTTTTATATAGAACGTTGAGGAAAACGAAAATTTAATATTTGCTGTGTGAACAGTAGTATTTGTGTTAGTGTTTTGAACAGCACATATTTACCTGACAAAGCCAATTGCACAAAAAAAGCATATCTTCTGTTATTACTAATTATTACTTGTTCGTATCTGCATCAACACGGTTGTTATTAGATTATCATGAAAATCTAGGTATATCAAAGGCAAATTATTCTATATATCTAATATCATTTGTAAAATAATTCTTTATTAATAGATGTTTTTTCAATAATGTATCTGAACAGTACTTTTTCATCATTTTATCAGACTAACGCTAATAGTTTATATGATTAAAAAAGAAGTCAATATTTTAATTATTCACATCATTACTTTTTAATTACGTTCACTGACATTTCTGCAGAGTATAATGAGTTAATTCCGTTATATGAAATTGGTCAGCTTTAATTAAGCCAGAAAATTTCATCATTTTAATTTGCTGACCTGTTGTCATTTATTAATTAACGTTAAATTGTCAATTAGTCGCCTATATTTTATCGCTATTAATATGTAATTTCACACCATTGTCTTCCTGCAATTTATTTCAATTTGAAAATTTCTCTATAGATTTCGTTCAAGATGATTGAACAAATTATTTAAAACATTATTCAAGGCAAAATTTACGACTCTCGTATTTTAATTAAAACTGATCGCTTCTAAACAGCGCTTTAGCTTCGACAATATCTCAAGTTCGATAATTTAACAGTTTATGCACCCTATCAGAATTTCTTCGCACGATCATTTAATGATTTATTAAACAACCTACGCAAATGATAACGCGTTACAATAAATCAATTCGCCATTGCATAACGTAGCTTTTCGGTCGCATTGGCATCTAATGAAATTACCTCGTTACGTCAAAATTAAAACAAGTCACCGCAGTGAAGTGTAATGTTTGGTAAACATCGCGAGTAAGCCCCGGCTATAGCGGCATCGAAGGTAATATGCGTTCGTGTATGCAAATCGCGCAGTTTGAATTGCGCGCGCGACCTTTTGAGCCTAACGCGCCACGCCTAAAGCAGCTATTATTTCTATTAGAGCGTCGTTTGGCGCGCGGGCATTTACGGAAACGCGAATTCGCTAATCATGGCTCGGCTGTGGCCATTACTGGCCACCACCCGAAATGGTCGTAATCGTAAATTCACATTAAAGCTTACACACATGATAATCGGGGCCAATGGCATTGCTTCGCGCGCCTCCTTCAATAAGCCCCTCGGCTCAAATGGGCTTACTTGAAGTACGCGAATCGAGTTGCATGATGTACGTTATGATTATGTCACCGAGTCATATCTCAGTCAAATTATGTGCGTATACGTATACGCGTTCAGATTACGCTGCTAAATGTCTTGTTGGCGCGCCATCTACGTATCTTAAGTCGCACCGGGAACATTTGAATCGAACGATTGACCGCAGCTAATGTCTTGCATTGTTGCAAACTCGATGGTTCCGAGTAAAATCATGCCGTTTGTATCGAGTTGGATGGAGCGGCCTCGCACTTGTTAGGCAAGTTACTAACGTTTCCTTGGCAATAGAGATATCACTTGGCGAAAGTAATTGACGGGAATTCGTAGACTTTGAGGGGATGATTGAAGTCTTTGTTACTTGATTAATGTTTCTTAAATGATATTAAATAAAATAGGTTTATATTTTTGCAAGATGCTTGTTTATTATGTTTGATTTCGAAAACTTTATTATTTAAAAGATTAATCATAACAAAAATTGGTAATATTTATACCCAAAGAAAATGTGCGGTCGATGTCAGAGGCTTTCGTCGATTTGGCTAAATATCGATGGATTTGTAATCGCGGTGATGAATATAAAATATACGATTGCCGTCATTTCTCTTAAACGTCGTGTCTAGCGATAATACCCGCGTTATCTGTATCAAGACACGCAACCCTAGAATCAGGATAGCTGTCTAATAAATCATGTGGCCAAGTCCCTTTACTCGCCAATCGTAACCGACTAAACGAGAACTTCGCCATGATTTGTGACACGTACGACACACAATGCTCTACTTATATTGTAGGGTCAATAAAAGTTTTAGTTGCATTTGAAAAGAGCAGTTGAGAAAAATGTGTCGGGTTGTTGCACTTTATGCGGCGAAAAATTGGGGCTGCTTCATTTATATTACGTAACCAGTTTAAAACAGTTATCAAAAAGTTATGTGATAAACGTTTAAGACACACATAATTTCTTATCTAATCTTTAAATAATTGTCATTTTATAGCACGTGAAATGTATTATAATTATACCACGAATCATATGCAAACCTATTTTTTATATCAAAAAAGTAAAGTAATAAGTTGACTTCAAGATTGTTGTGGACATTGAAAAAATTGTGCTGTTAATCTACATAACATTATTTATATTTTCAAACATACTTAAAGCTATTATAATATGCGTGTGTAAGGAAGTCGGATACGTGACAATTTATGATTGATATATATTTTCTTTTCAAAATGATCGCTATGTACAGCCGGTAGTCAGAACAATTACTTTTCTGTCCTTTCCTTACCACAAAAGCCGCTTTGCTTTCTATTTTTATTTCAGATAACAAGGCAAAGTAATAAGTGAACATGTATATTATGTGACAGAAAATGTCTCCCTTCTAAGCTTCATAATAATTTATTACTCTTTATCGATTATTTGTTATACATTACCATAATATGTCTTGTGAATTTCAATAATTTAATATTTCTGAATATTTTCGATGTACAAACACAAGTATAACGACATAAAATTTATCTGTAATAATGAATAATTTTACAAGCTTAAAAATAAATCTAAAATCAACAACATAAATCTAACAATAACATTTAATCGAATGCAATATTCATTCCCAACGCCATTCAATCTTTCTCAAAAAAATATTTTCTGTCGCCATTTCATGCAAATACTAAGTCCGTCAGAATACTCCCCCATTCACATTAACTTCTTTCCGCTCAATTGTCACAAAATCCTTCTAACGTTCATGAAAGAAAATCCCATGTAAAATGAGTTTAATATCCATTTATTTGAATGCAAGCAACGACAATTAAGCGAGCGTTTACTCGTGATAAATATTATTTACATTTGACTAAACATAAGTTTTCGGAACCGCAATTTTGAAAATACTGCGGAGTGGGAGAACCCATCTCCTCCATATCAATCAACTGTGTCGATGTATCGTAATGGTACCGTTAATATCGCGTCAGTTCCAATCAACGGAACGCAAGTGTGAGGAAAAAAACATCTAGATCGATTCGAAATTTTACGGCGGTTTACACTGGCGAATTCGCGGACGGACTGGCGATAATTCCGGCGCGGCCTAAATAATGCAATGCACGCACCTGTGTGAGCACCGCAATGCTGAAACCGCAACGCTGTGGCGCGGCGTATTTATGCTTTTCGAGCGGCGTGTGTGCCTCCTGGTGATTTCGGTAGGTAAGCCCACGGCTGACATTCGTTACGCTTTTCAAAACCCGCGCAACAACTAATCTTCTTAATACAATGGCCGGCCAAACGCGGAATGTGAATTTTGAAATTGCTTAGCTAACGTGTTTTTTCACGCATTGTTTCGCGGTAGTGCTTGCTTACGGTACGATTTGCAATTGGAGACGCTCGATCTAACGTTTCGCTACATCATTTTTTGTGATTTCAAACATAACATTATTATTAGTTAAATCTTTAGAACTAAAGGTTATTATTATATAAATTGAAAAAAGGAACTAGTAAACTTAGCTATAAAAATTGACAAATTGTTGCAATAGAATGTTAAAACAAGCAAGCATACTTCAATGTTGATCGAACCACGAAAAATTCTGAAAACATTTAGGTGCGTTAAACGTATTTTCGGGTATGTCATTTGTACTTTTTTGGACAAATTTGGACAACTGATGCAGTTAAAATATGTAGCTATTCTGCCAACCATGTTGTGTAAATAATGCTCTTATTGCAGGGGTATCAGCCGTTCACACCATACGCATGACTCAGACTATCAATTTACCTACTTCAATTTAAATTTCACACCTATAAAACCTAGTAACCATTGCCCCGAGATTCGGGGCTCCAGTGTATTATAAAAATAAAAGGATTTTCAACCAATTTTCTGGATAAATCAATATTCTTTTTTTAGTTATTTTATATTTTGCTGTTATTTCCTCCTGTAGATATAATCCCATGAGTTTAGTTTACGTCCATTTCCAATGGTTTCAGTTTACTATATATGTCATTCTTTGTGTATCAAATAGTAAATTCAATATTTGAGAATAAATCCAAAATAATCCTATGAATAAAAATAAAATGAATGAAATATTTTACGTTGAACCACAACTAAATATAAGTATTTGATATTTGTTAAGAAAAAGGAGAAAAAGTGGTGAATAGCGCTAACGTGACTAATACGTTGAGCATTTAATGCGCATCATTTAATGCACCGTAAGTAACGTAAATTGAACTGATGAAAAGTTATGATTTTTGATTATAGCTTGATTTATCGGGACACGCGACCAGAGCCAGCGATAAGGTGTTCGACCCTGCGAGGAGCTACAAGACTTCCGGTTGCTCCCAATCATCGGAGCGAGGCACGCTTGAGAATTGATCCAAAAGTTCTTGTCTTCGTCGAGACTCTTTACTCAAGACTGGGACGAGAGATCGCTGAGTTACTCGTATATAATCGCATCAAGTGAGTATTTTATTTATTGTGCATCTTTCATTCACACTCCATTCTTGCCATTAACATTTACAGTAGAATCAATTTTGCTCGATACTTATTACTTGGAAAGACAAGTATCTTGCTACGAAATGACCGACTGCTAGTGCCGTAATTAGTATTGAAATGAATTATAATCTAATTTCCGTTCATGCAAACTCAATCAAATTTTTATTGATGGAATTCGGAATAGATAATAAAGTAGCTCAATCTATGTAGAACCGGGAATGAATATAATCTAGAGAAAAACAACACTTTGATTGCAAACAAAGCAAGTATAATTTATACAGAGGAATATGATCGACGGATAGATAAATATCGATGTATAGAGAATATATGACCGATATGAAAATGAAAGAAAAACGTTTGCAAAAGAAATTAAAATATAACTAATTCTATATCCCTTTTTTAATCATGTATATACTGAGCTGCTTGCATATAATTTTATCAGTAATTGGCAATCAATTCGATTTTTTTTCCATTGGATCTGTTATTCGTGAATAATTCGATTTGATTAACATAATTATAAAGAAACGCTTTATGTCATAATTCATTATAACTGTGACTTGCCAATATTGTCACAATGAACCAGGCAACACACGAAAGGTGTAGTTTCTTGCACGGAAAAAACTTTATCCCGGATAAGTTTAACGTTCGAGTCGATATCCGTGCCATCGCGTCTCCACAGTGCGAACGATATGATCACGCGTAATTATCAATCTCCCAAGCACCACTAACAAGGTCCATTTTACCCTGCTCGCGCTACATAATAATGTCTCATTACGTCATTATTCGCCGACGACAATGCTGCGTTTTGAATAATCCAAGTTCGACAATGCACGGCGAGTAGCCGCATTCTGACCCGCCGCAGTAATCGCTTGCCATATTGCCCGCTTCTTTCGCGTTGTCGAAAGATAAGATAATTACTTCCGGCTTTGTTTGCGGGAATTTTATGCCAGCGCAGATTAATGCTGTTTTCTTCGTCCGAGGGGTGTCGTAAGTTTACGTACGTGAATTCTATGTGTGAGCTTTCCCTTTTTATGACTTTCGTGTATTTTACCTGCAAAGCGGCCATCTGCATAATTATGCGATACGTTACTCAAATTTATGTGCGTTACTTCGAGCTTTATTGCGAGAATCTACGAACTTAATCAATTCTGAGAAACACGCAGCGTGAAATGTGACTTCATTTTTGCCGATCGACGTCATGTTCAAGCTTTCTAAAATAAAAGGCTTTCGAGTAAAAGCCGACAGCGATGCGCGTATTGTGTCAAAAGTTAAGCCATCTTTCCAACAGCTTGCAATTGATCTTTTCACTGTCGTAGAAATTTCGATTATAATTAATTGTATTGGATCAAAATGTTTTGGACGAAACTTAACGTAATTTAGATTTTAAAATAACTGTATGCGCTTTCTCGTTAAACTCTTTTATTCTCACAAGTAAGTTTACAACGGAAACAAATGTCTACAGCTGTCTAAAATCCATATTTTAGATACATTTATAATATAAGAAACATATTCTTAACATTTTCAGCTCACGTCGAATGCTCAAAGCACAAGTTGTCATTTGACGTTCAATTAAATTGTCTTTTCCACTTGAAGTCTTACGTATCACAGAATCGTGAACGTGACAAAGATACGTTGATACGTACATTGATAGGAATATGCCAGTGACACTAATGCAACGGCTGAAATTGATCTCGTCAACGAAGACGCAAGCATACGATTGCCATGTAGCAACAAATGACCGGAAACTTATGTTTGGCAGCAGAGCGATCGCGACGTTTCTCATTGATCATTTGCACTGGATATAGTTGAACGAACGTCGATATATCCGCGTGACATATGATTCGGGCATACTTAGACCAATCGAGACGTGAAATTGCCTCTCGTCTATCATCGGTTCAAGCACATTTTTATCATTTCAATCCGAAATATCACGCGCGATCTTGCATGCAGAACAAACATTTTTCCTTTTGATGTACTTCATCAATTCCGGGGCCATTTTTCTCTTTAAACTCACCTCTTATCCCAATCATATCGTAGCTCATTTTAATGGATCAGAGAAAGTTGATAATGACGCAATCAAACTTTTATCGACCGTATGATAATACGTCGGCGTAATATATTTTTTATCCAGCATTTTTTCCTCCTCTCGACACTGTGGGGGATAATAATTATTTCAGAGACATTGATGGATGTTAATGGCAACAGATCAAATAAACGTTTAATACACTTTGACGTACTTTATGCTTCAAAATTCGTTTTCAATCAATCATTATGCAATTATAAAGTCGTATTTCATAGCCAAGTAACAAAACTCGTGACAAAAAGTCGGCAAAAAATACGAAAGACATTTATTCCTTTCCTTCAGAAAAGTACTTAAAACTTCTTTGCGGTTCGAAGTATATCATTGTTAAAACGATGGATTTTTCGCGGCGAATATAATTCCGTAAAAGTTGGGTCGTAAAGCTAGACAAGAAAGTCATACTTGTCGGTACATCGATTTCACGAAATGACGTTAGGCAACTTGGGACGTGCATCAGTCTTTCTTTGCAACACTTGCTTTCCGCGTGATATACGAATTTTGACGTCGAATAAATACGCGCAATAAAATCACTTCCATTTATTCGCAGACTTTTTGTCTCCAGAAGATAGTATTATATTCAAAATTGTGTGTGTGTGTGTGTGTGTGTGTGTGTGTGTGTATTTAAAGTGACGGGTTTATGTCAGGGAGAATTTTAAAATAAACGTTTATTGTCTTAATTGACGCCTTTGAAACAATTGCAGATTAAATCATTGCCGGTTATTGATTAAAAAGTATCAATCGCCGGTTTCTGCAGTATTTTCATTTTTCATATTCACGTTTCTCTTCAGTTTACTTTTCGTGGTTTTTATGCATTCAATTAATCGCAATGATGTTATTTAATGAAGCCTATTCACAATCTGCCGTCATTTCGTTCAATCATTAAGCTTCTCATTTCGAAACTGCTATCAATTATTCCACGTCTCTTATGATTTCCAAGCGAGGATTTTGAATGTCAGACAGTCCGCACCTACGTCGAAATTCGTCCGCATTGATTCGTTCGTTTTCTTCATTTTCGCAAGTCAAACTCATTTTGACGGTAGCCAATAACTGCCGAGCGAAAGGCTGAAATGCGCCAAGCCGAGGCTTTTCTGTTAAATATGCTCGAGCGGCTTCACGCGAACATAATTGAGCACGACCTCAGTTATAATGATGCTACTCCCACAAAGCGCGATCGGGCTCGCTTTATCCGGCTCGATAAACGGATCAGCGTTCTCGGCTCGCTTTTCAAGATTCGCCAAGGCCGATAGGTCCTTCCTTTTGTTGATGCACATTTACCCTTATGATTGTCGCATTGTCTCAGTATTTCGCTTTGCAGTGAATGCAATACCAAAATCCGATTGATATTCCAACCGAAGGATAAACGACGGCTATATTATGAACGGGAAAATCTTTCCATTCAGAATTTTCGCCTTCCGTTGATCACGTACAACTGAAGTATGAATTAAAATGTCATTTAACGATAAATTTTAGTTGCAAACAGGTGAAACGGGTGGACATGAGATAATGATCTACAATCATGGATACAAATTCTATTCTTAAAATTTGTGAACCAAATCTAGCACGCATACCTTTTCATTTTTAAATTGTTTTTTGTATTTTACAAAAAAAGAAAAAAACAGAATCGTTTGAATATCGCTAGCTACTGCACTTTAACAATACTATTTCTTTTGAATATAATTAAAATTAACTTAAAAGTCGTAAATCCCTCGAACATTTTTCTCAGTCGCGGAATATCGTGGAATATCGCTTTCAATCTATGGTCAAACACTAGTACAGAACTGTTTGTTGAGCGATACGAATGAATACTGTATTCGCAAACCAAATCAGCAAACGACATCCGGAAACCGTTCACCAATGTCGCAAAAGTAATCATCATTTCTCGTTCCTCTTATTCGCAAAACTACATTCGGCAAACACTTATCGTGTGCGATTTCCATTAGTCCTTTGGTAACTCTTGCGTCAATTCCCGTCATCATCTTTGATGTCTTTTTTTTCTGCACGAGCGTATGGTTCGTTACGGTCTTTGAGCAGCGCGTGCCGAAATGGGACGGTTGAGTAATTTTTCGACGACGGGTTAAGCAGGTCTTATCTATGTTGACTCGCGCTTCGAGTTGCGCAAGGGCGTCTCCGTTCCGCAGCGTCGGCGAATACCGGCGCGGCTCGTTTGCGTCCCCGGCAATTTCAGCACCAAACTTCGGCGGCCAATTATTTTCTGACGCGCAATTAATCTCGAATAAAAATAAGCCCCGCGCCAATATTTCGTCAACCACGCTCGAACGTTTCTCAAACTCCCTTAAGCTTCCCTTTCAGCCGCGACATGGGCGCAAAATTTAATTACGACAATGTCGTCGGATCGGCGGCTGTTGTTGTTTTAATTCCAACCGCCGGTTAATGACGCGCCGATGGACTTTTTTCGCGTGCACTCGGAACTTTCGGGGAAACGACAACGTCAAAATGAGCACCGGACTTGGATCGTCGATCCTTTTACGTAATGAGGAGCGTCGTTTAGCGGCGCCACAAAAGCCATCAATTTCATTCGAAGATACTCCAGTTCTGTTCCAGCTGCGAGGCTGCCGGAATAAAATCCTTGGACAAAAGACGCTGCTGGGAGAAAATAATAAATTCCTCCTTTCGGCTCGACGCGATTAGAACCCCGCGCGCGGTCTGACTTTTCTATTCACGTAATCAGTTGAACATTCCGCCGATGCAATTTTTGCAATGGAAATCGGAATTACGCCGGAGATTATTCGTTAAATTTGATCCGCTTGTTCGTCTAGCTCTATTTAAATATTATGAATGGAATATGTGACGAATAAGGAAGGAAAATATTCTCTTCGGCGATCGATGACTTTTCGTCCGTTGCATTATGTACTGATATATATTGGGTTTACCTTAGTTATATTGGGTGTACCAAATCGTGGTGAACCAATTTTAAAATAAATTTCACGGTTGATTAAAATTTATGATTTATGATTATTAATGGATGTAAAGGCATTTGTCGTTTACTTGACGGCGAAAAATGAGAATATCACTGTTCTTTTAACATTTTTTGAAGATTTTAAGCATTTTTGTTAAAAAGTTGAGAAAATGCTTGTTTCTATAGGGCCATTCAAAAACGAAATGTAAATTGAACGTAGTATTTTATTTTCAACGTGTAAGCATTGAAAGATATCGAGTCAGTTAAATCAGCATAGTGGTTCACCTAAATTCTTACTTGTAAATGTTAAATTTAGTTGGACCAATAATGTACCCTTAAACAAATAATGCATGATGAACCAATCGGAAATTTTATTATTTGATATAATACTCAAAAAAAATGTTACGCAACTGCACCATAACTTATATTAAAGTTACTCAAATAAAATTGAATTTACATGAATCGCGATAACTTTGACATAAGTTATGACAAAATTACACAACATTTTCCTCTCTGTAAACTTGCCTAGAAAAGTTATAAACATGTTTGAAATCATTACGAAAATTCTCAATTCCACAAGTTACCCGTAACGTAACATGATAAAACTGCTTATTAATATCTCGTATAACACCACCTAATGATGCTTAACAATTTGTTTCATTCCGCGTGCAAAAAACCTTCCCCTAACATTACAGTACTTCAAAGTGATCGACTGATTTCCCAGATCCCTAATCCATCACCTCCGTCGACAATCAAAGCTAATTCCGAAGGTAAACAAAGTAACATGTTGGAGCGCGGCCCCGATCGTTTGTTCGGCGCGAGCTGTGCGAGAAAAAGCGACGCAGCGGCCCTGGCCGGCGTGTGACATGTTACATAACACATTCGTCACTGCGGGTCAAAGCAGCCGAGACCGGTGAGAGGCTTTACGTAACGGCGTTCGTTTTGTCGACGAAACCGTTACGCAACAGCCGCACCAACAGCGAGAGAGGAATTAAAGGACGGTGGGGGAGGGGCACCGTGGGGCCTACCGGTAGCGGCGCATGCGCGCCTCGAAATGTTGCTTAGCGCGCGTTCGCGCAAGTTAGTAACAGTTGCGTCGCAAAATGGAGTGGAGCGCCAACAAAGTGGTGCAGCTGATCAAAGAGTACCAAGCGCTGCCAATCCTCTACGATACCACGCGAATCGACTACAAGGACAAGAGCAAAAAACGCGATGCTTGGGAGAGCCTCGCGCGCACTTTGGATTGCGACGTCCGCGAAGTCGAGAAGAAGATACACAACTTGCGGGGCCAGTTCCAGAGGGAGCGCTTCAAATTGCTGCGCGCCAGCGCGACCTCGGGCTTCATCGTGGAACCGCGCTGGTTCGCCTACAAACACTTGAAGTTCCTCGTCAAATACAACAGTTTGCGCGCGAGCTCCTCGAGAGACATGCCTGCCTCTGCTACGCAAAACGCAAGTGTTACCCACAAAGCATACGAATAGCTCGCGCGCGATCGCCGTCGACCTCTCGCGGCCACTTTTTCCAACAATCGCTACTTGTCGTTTCACTTAGCACGCTTAGCTAAGGAGATCAATGACTGTTAACGTTTTTCATCCTTCCTCTTCAATGGTTTTTCGTTTCTCTTAATCAGGACTGAACTTCGGGTTCTTCGATTAATAGTCACGTATATAAGTATTTGAGTACGTGACTTCAACGGGAGCATTCGATTGTTTTTATGGATTTTGTTTTCTACGAAGAGAAAAATAGGTAGTGGAAATAAGTATTATGTTTGTTTAGCATATCTCCAATTGTAAGCTATAATATTTATGGATAATGTATGGATATCTGAATAGTAAAAAGCAGCGCGCGCATCACAATCGACCGGGTAAAAGATTAGTAGATGTAGTATATAGATACTTTATTTTAATATTCAGTTAGTAATATCTAGTAATTGAATTGTATATTAAAAACTTTCTATTTAAATTGATGATCATGTGATAAATTTAGAGTGTTATTTTGTAAAGAAAATTTTTGTTTTATTTTAATTTTTATTGAGTTTGTGCACTGTTCATCATTTTAAATATTAACAAAATGTTGACATGATAGACTTATGTAACAACTACATAATGCTTACATAACGTTATTCGAGAAATGCTTTTAAATTATATGAATTTAAATTGAGTACTTTTTATCTTTTGAAAAATTACTCGAGTTATATCATTTTTTAAACAGTCATTAATATTTATTTAGTCTTGTTCTGTAATAAAAATGAATTACTTATTCGTATTGGTTTTAGATGCGTCATGGTGGTAAAATACATAGTTTTTACGTAGAGACACCATTAAAAGTTGCCTGAAAATAGCGAAATCAAGTTTATTAAATAATTTTTATTCGGAATTATAATAATATAAATTTCTTCAATGTTGTATTTTATTGGCTTGAAAAGTATAATAGTGTAACGAAAAAAAAGTCATTTATCAACACTGAATGTAATAACAACTTTCTATGATATTCTTGTTATGTAAATGTAATGATATGTATGCTATGGCTTTTCAAAATTAAACAAAAGATTAATAGTTACATGAAAAGCTAACAAAGTTTGAATCAAAGAGTAAGAACATTGTAATAAAATTTATATACCTGTGAAGTTATCACAGAAACATTTATAAAAGTACTTAAGTTGTTATTATTACTGCTGTTTAAACTGCGTTTTGAATTGTTATGAATCTTATACGAAGGAAGTATAATATGTCAAACTTAATAGTTGTATTAGTATTATTACATTATGTATTTTGCCAATATATATACAACTATCATAGATTAAGAAAACAGTTTTCATTCACCTCTAATACTAAAATGACTACTATATAAAACATGAATCTAAATTTTCGTTGCCAAAGAATTTTGTTTACATTAAAGTCATTCTAGATATTTTTTCTTTATTATTTTTTATTCATAATTAATGATTTCATTACATACCTTTACGATTGACGGTTTAAATTTTACAGCTATGCTAATTTCTTTACAACGCATCAATGATCAATAAAAATTGTCATAACAAAGCGTAGAGATGCAAATAGAAACTATGACACGCCTATTTAAAAAGAACGAATATGACATTTCAGGAAGAAGAAAGCGGGTCGAGATAGACACTCCGTTCTGAAACTCCGTAGGTAGCAATTGCTAATCAAAACAGTGAGATTGCAAAGTCATCGAAAGTTAATATAGAAATTGGTTCTTATGCAATCAAATTTTTTCATACCATTTGAATTTCAATAATTTATATTTTCAAATACAATAAACATATTTATATTTGTTTAGTTTCTACTGTCTTGTAATAAATATAAATTTTTAATTAAAGCATGCACTCAGAAGAATCATGTTGAATAAATACGAATATCATTGTAAACATAAGCATTCTCATATTTTTGTAAGAATCTTGAAACATGGAATATTAAATATTGATAAATCTTCAAAATTCCTCGACATTTAAATAGATTGTAAAAAACAGTAGAAATGCAATAAGATGTTTCGTTCAAAATGTAGTTTACTGAATATTTTGTTTTTCTCTCATATAAAAAATGAAAATATGCACAAATAAAATTATAAAGATAATATTTATATTTTTATTTTTTCCGTGAATTTTAAACATCAAATATAAAATAGCAAAATATCAAATGAATAATTAAAGGTCGTAACATTTTACTGCTGAGTAACGGCGATTAATGTTGAAAAAGAATTCGCAGCTATGACAAATGAAATTTCACAGTGGGACATGTGATCAAACGTGTGCAATCCGAATGCATCGTATTTTATTTACAAGGCTTTAGTTGTACGAGAAAAATAACATTTATTGTAAAACAAGACGTGTACCGTTAGTTACTGACAAATTAAAGATGGCTGTCAACATTGCAACAAAATAATTGTCGATTCATACGTTTGATTCTTCTTACAATTTTATCTTATCAGTAACCAAATATGTAACTTAATATACATCCCTTATCAGTGGGTATTTTGCAGCAGTTGTATCTTTCGCAAAAAAAAAAAAAATAAATAAATAAATAAATAAAAAAAATACACTTCGCATCCGATAAAAGGGACCGTTGATTCCGCGAAATAAACTCGTTAATCCGTAAACAGGCACGTTCGTTTTTTGTGCCGGTGCAATTGTTTTTTCGGCGCACTCCAGGCGCCGTTACACATATACGTAGAACAGCTGTTTTAACGCAGGAGCATGCTCTCGTAAAAATAGAAGAGGCAGAAGCTGCATGTTCATGTAAAAGCACAACATCGAGCATTTCGCCCCCAGCCATTCACGAGCCACAATTAACCCTGTAAATAACGCGAACATTGACTGAAATATTGTTACCCATTGGTGAAACGTTGGATAAGGTATTAGAACATAATACAACGAGATGCTTTGTATACATGTTAAATGTGTATATAAAAAAGAGATAAAGTAACCAATATAAAAAGAACGAAAGGAATTAAATGTAGCATTAATAAATTGTACGTAAATACTACTTACGAGACGAGACAGTATTCTTCATTCAATTCAATGAATTTATTCCATTACTAGCAGATAAATAACATTTATTTTTACGAGCATTCACGACAAACTGAAGGTATAAAGTTTCTTTGAATTAAACAATTAATTCAATAACATTAATATTATTACCAATAATATTACTGAACTGAAGATGACAATATTTTATTCTTACTTTATCATAGGTTTGGTAACTGTTTGTCAACAGCACGCAAAATTTTAATACAAATGTTTGACCGTGCAGAGTACAGAAGACCGACAAAACAAGGGGTAAAAAAGCGTGCGACACTTGTCCCATCGGTGTCGCGCGTCGCGACACGTCCGTGGAAAAATAATTTATCATCATCTGTTCTCGGATATTCCATAAGAATCAATATAAATGCAAATTTTTTCGTCAGATAGAATCCCGCACGTGAAGCATTTTGACTCGATTCGATTCCCGATGCAGCAGTGCCACACTTATTTAAAAACACTTTGTGTATGTAAGGGCTTCTACATTTTTCTCGCGCCTGCATGAGCTGAGGGGAAATTTCATATTCCACTGCAAATCCTCATATCATCTTATAGCTTTTCTTCTGTAATATCCTTTTGGATATCTCTCAAACGATAGCTTCCACGATACGATTACGCTCAATTCGCTCGAGACGCGAGATCAAGCTGCGCCATTGGGGGATAGCGCCCTGCAAACGTAACGGACAGAAACGAAAATTCGTTCCACGCCTAGGAAGAACATACGTCTATATTCCCTGCAACTCGGGGCCAGAGCTATTCCACTTCTCGTATTTTTTCGTATCAATTTTTTACACGTATAAGGAATGCTGTGTGTTATTTAATGTTGTAACGATTGTTGGAAAAAGGTTCCCATCGAATCGCTCGGAAAAATCGCACGCGAGAGAAAAAGCTTACTTTATGATACTTAATTTTTATCTCCAAAAGTAAAATTTATTACAAGGAAATAAAGTTGTTGAGTTAGGGAGTATACATCGAAAACAATTTTATTTTGCCTAAGTAAGTATTTTTCTGTACTAATCAGTAGTGTATCAATAAAAATTAATTCATTAATGAAAAATCATTTGCTACGATGAAATTTGTATTTGACAATCACAGTAGATATTTTGTGAAGCCACTTTCTATACAAGGCTCCATCTACCTGCTAAAGCGAATTAATCTTGAAAGCAGAATTCCATTTAGCTATAAACACAGATCCGTGCAAAACTTTGCCAATTAGCTGACATTGAAGATGAGACAAATTTCCATTGAGTTTCTTTTAACGACTCAGCATTGCGAAATTGTTTTCGAGTCAACTTCTTAACGAAAACCCTTTCGAAGCAGAACAACAATTTCAGAATTTCCGTAGGTGATATTAGACCATGAGCAAGAGTTAGAGGACAGCCCGAGCTCGGATTGCGAGGACTTTGGCAGAAGTTCGAAACAAGAGGAGTACCAAGAGTCTCATCTCATAAGACCAGTGGTATTTGCGTCCAACTCCGGTAAGCACAAGTCCGAGGGAAAAACGACAGAAAACACCCACTTGCCTGTGATGAAAGTGCCGGGCAGTTCGAGCAAAGCGAGAGACGAGTACTCAATATACGGCGAGTATGTTGCCATCAGAATGAGGAAGATAAAGGACCAGCATTCGCTTTCAGTTCTTCAGCACTTAATAAACACGGCGCTTTTCGAGGCGGAAATGGGTCTTTACAGAAACGATAACAACCTCAGAGGGTTGGCCCTGTGCGTTTTTCCGGACTCGTCCAATTTCACGCGCAATGCTTATCAATCGCAAAATTATTACGACAGCGTCAATGCGTCGTCGTCACAACCCCACTCTCGCTCCAGCACACCCAGCGTCGCTGATTACGAAGTTAAACCGCATCACGTTGAAAGCAATCTGCCCGACTTCGGCCAATGATTGCTAGGATCGAATTTCCGAAAGAATATTCGCTGCTTGCAAGTGAACGTGAGTGATTTTTAGAAATGAAATTTCGAGACGCGAGTTATTAAAGTATTAAAAAGAGTTTTTTATTACGCTACTGTAAGGAAAAACGGTGTGCGTCATGAAAAAAAAAAAAAAAATTCATACTCGAAGTACATGGTTGGCGAAAATAATATTTGATGAATTACCGTATCTCAAAAAAATTATAGTTTTGAAAATGATAATATAGTATGGGATGAATAGTAGTATATTGAAAATATTTTTCCATTCGTTTTTTACAAGAAAGCATCTATTTAAAATTACAATCAAATTATTTAGAAAAGTTGTTCATAAGAATGTATTGTGTGTATGTGCATTGTGTAAAATATCGTGTGATTCATTTTTGAATGTTAAAAAGTTTTGGTAATAGAGAATCATTTTTTTATTATTTAACACTCCGTTAATTACGCGGCCCAGAAATGCAATTATTACAAAGATTATTACAAACGTTTTATAATATACATTTTTGAATATCGGAATTTTTTCTTGAACATTTCATTTTGTAGTCTATTACCTTGTTTCTAACGAGGTTACAAGAAGCTGAGTAAACATCTCAAGAAGGAAAAGAAACAGCAAAATACGTAATCATACTTTATAGAAACATGTAATTTTTTAATTAAGTCTCATAATTCATACTACTATTACCTGACTCTATAATCAATTTAATAGTACTAATACGTATTTATGGTTTCCTCGAATTGTATTGTTTTTGTTTCCTTGAATTGTATTGTATTTTTTCCGTATGCAAATAGTAATATAAGTTATATGATATAAAAAATAAAAATTAGATGACGTCAATTAATTATATATGCTTTGGAATATGAATTTCATTGAGTATACGACGCATAATATACAATAAATATAAATTGATTACTTAAATGTTTATAAATGTTTTTCAAATACAGATTTTTTTGAGGTATTGAATAGTAAAAAGTTTATGTACAATTTACAGGAGAAATAAAAGATAAAACACACGCAAAAAAGTGTCTAATGAGCACAACCAGAATTCTAATCGCAATCATCAAATTCGGCTGAATGTGACAATATTATTGTCAATTTGACCATAATTCAGGTTGTGCGCATTAACATTTTTTTTCCGTGTAATGTTGGATCAACCTACATCCCGTTGAAGCAAAATTTTTGTCATTAAATTATGTATCTAGTCGATTGATTAATACTGCAATACCAATATTGATCTAGTCGAAAAAAGTGATTGACGTTTTACAATTTTAGCTTCACTAAACAAATTTATTATTTATTTATAGGTGATTGAAGTATTAGTATGAATTACTTATTAGGATTATATTTACCATTTTAATGTTTCAATAATCACCGAAAAATTTATAAACTTTCTCAAAAATAAGATGTGAGTGATACAAAATGAAAAAAATACCTTGTGGTTCAATTGGCTAAAAATATCGTTAAATTCTTGTTTTGTCTAAAAATGTTTGTGAAATTAAAAAATAAGTTGCGTAATGAAACTAATGTTGAAAACTTTGTAAAATAAATTTATCACCAAATTAAAATGAAACGATAATTATTATTATGAATAATCTTTTGGCTCAACTGGAGGACAACAATAGTCTAACAACTGTTTTCAATTGGTGACATTAAAAAATAAAATAAAATTTAATTATTCTAATAACTGTTTTCAACTCAGAATTGTGTACCTTCATTCAATTTGATAAACTCGAAGAAAAATTACTCTGACAAAAATAGCATACAACTGCATATTTTTTTCATCCAGGAATGCTGAAACAACTTGTGTCTAAAAATGTAAAAAAAGGTAATGTATTGTGAGTTAAATTGCTGTCGCAGTACATATATACGTATGAATGCAAAATACCAATGCGCGCATACACATATCGGACAATTTCACTAAATAAATTACTATAAACGTTCTTCATTTTATGACTGGATTGCCGATAATAGTCACTGAATTCTGCGCGAGGATTAAATTTCTCAAGTCGAATGCTTCAAATCATTTGTTATTTATAAAGCATAATTTTACGAAAATATCAAAATATATACTTTAAGCTCACTTTTTTCCACACGTTCAAATAAAAGTATTACCTTAAAGAAATATGATCACAAATTCGATACGAATTCAATGTTGTGTTCTTTCTATATTAAGTAAATTTTTATTGATAATTACTTTTTCGATACCGTAACGTAACTTTTTATCGCTGAAACATAATAAAATTTTGATATTTATTGTAATGAAAAGAAATAAGTACTTCAATGCATATATTAATCTCCTGACTTTAAAGACCGACGAAATAAATATTAAGGAATTTATGACCAAAATGCCGTAAAGTATCACTACGATTAATTCACCTATTTTTTTCTTTCCCTTTTTTCATTTAGAAAAAAAACGTGTCCCACAATTTTTGCTTGGCGATTTTCTTACACGAAGAATGTTAACTTAAGTATGAATCCAGCGACTTTGACATACGTAGCAAACTTTTTGGCGCTCCGAAGATTAATGGAAGTGACGAGGCTGCATCAGAAACTTAGAGGATTCACCATCGTAATACGACGGCGCTGCATATCCCCTCCAAAACAATCGATCGCAGAGTCCTTCTACTACAGAATATCACGTGAGAACAGTTTTGTACTACTACGTGATTTGCATCGGTCTTCACGGTGGATGCATGACTTGACTAAACCTACGAAATCAACAGTAATTAAATCAGAAATAAGAGAATGACAACCTCATCGAACAGTTTAGTAAATCAATTTAAAAAAAATTGTCAGCTAAGAAATGTTGCTAAAAAATGACAAATCAATTGTCGATTAACAAACTCTACTATATACACCTATAACAGTAGTATAAATACTAATCGCAACACTTGATCCATTAAACAATGTCAAGTCGGAAAATCATAATAAAAAAAAAGCGTAATGGCAGTTGAATTGCTTCCAAGTAAAAGTTACGTTTTGAAGTTCAAGTCAAAGTCATTTAGCGTTCTAGTCAGCCTTCTGGTTTGCTTACGTATACTTTCCGCAACTACTTAATGTGATTAAAAGCGCGAAAAGGTTGTTTTAAAGCAGTTTGATTCGAGACTTTATTCGCAAAACAAAGGATTTAATGCTCTTTCCCGAGATCTGGTGGAACGTTACAATGGGAATTATAGTTTTTAAGGAAATGAGGGAGTAATACTTTCGCCCCGTCGTTTTCTAGGTAAACGTTATTATCTCTGGATGAATTTCTTTCTCCGTTTTTGACGAGACGTTCCACTCCGCTCGCGCGTGGTCATGACAGAACTTAACGTCAGCGCGAAAGATAACGTCTAACTTGACTGTCGACAAAAGGACGAAGATCCCGTTGTCTCGGCGACCTGCAGAAACGTCAACAACGCCCACACACAGATCACGAGACACAATGCCGAAGAAAAGCAGTCGCGGCATCAGTCGTGAAGATCCTTTCATATTCGATTCCTCCAGGAGATATGAAATATAATTAAATTGCGGCCAACGTCAAAGAAAATCTCATTCTTTCTCACGAGCACTTCGCCCTAATGTCGGATTGAAGACAAAAGGATGAATGAATGAAATGACGCGGTTCATTCAGTCCGATGAAAAGCTTTTTGGCATGCCACGTTCGGCGTAAATAGAAGTATTCAAGCATCGACGATAATAGTGATTAGGCCAATGCGTTTTGAAAAAAGGAGTTCCATAATTCGGCCGGCATTGTAGGAATCTTTTTTTATGCGTTTCAAATGTCGAAAGATTGCCTGAATAAAACCTTTAGTTTTTTTCAAGATCTTTTGTCGTTCTTCGAAATGTCGGATCACAGGTGAAGAGGTAAGTTAAGGATTGAATAACCACGTGGGTTTAAAGTACTAAAGTAATGTATATTTGCTTATAGTAAGGATACTGAAAAGAATATGGTTATTCGAGGATTGATCATAATTTTTCATCAAAACCAACTGAAATGGTATTGATATCAGCAAAAGGCGTGATTAATTTGCAATCCGTACTGTCCAAGATCCGTTGTAAGGATTGAGTATGTACACCGAATGTTGTTTTGATAAGACAATTTTATTTTGATTGAAACAAAAGAAAACGTGTTGACTAGTTCTTGAAATACTGTTAGCAAAAAAGTAACGCGTTTGACCCTGCCAGAGGAAGGTTTCGTACACCTTTTTTCCCCAATCTGTGTTGCTTTAAGAAAAATCTCGTGTGACGGAAAGATAGGAGGCGCTAAGTCATCGAAGTGGATGGAAAAGCACAGTCGTGAGTTTTCGGTCGAGGATCTGAGAAGCCTTAGTCAAACACGATTTTCTTGATCAGCAAGGCAGCGGCTTTCCTCGAAGACTTCGGCTGCTGGCATACATGCACCGAAGATTAGAGGAGGCATTAGTGGCTTGAACAAATGCTCCAATGTTTTAATAAACTGGGACAGGCGTTGAGCGCCACGGAAAAATGGAACAGCACGCGACCACGAAGAAAAACAGACACCGGGGAGTCTTGCAAATGGAGGTCGCGGCGACTGCGAAAAGAGGCCACAGATTCGTACTGCTGATTATTCCGCGACAAACAAAGTAATCGCCGTTTTCATTACAATGAATTAAAGCAGGTACAAATTGATTGATCTTTGTCAGAGGATATCAGAAGCATGAGCAACGATGTTTCCTTGAATTTTAAATTAATTTTTATTTGCTTATCGTCATACGTCTACTTTTGTCTAGTTGTTTGCAATTTGTTTTGAAGATTTTTTAAAATTATATTTCCTTTTAAAATCTTTCAAAGATTTCGAAAACATTTTTTACATTGCATATTTAATTAATGACCTCAAATGTGCTCCTTAATAGTGAAAATGGAGAAGGCAAAGTATACGGTCTGTTTCAGCTCCACTTTCGAAATTTGTTTAAGCCTAAAATGTAAAACTTACGAATGCATTTTAAAGAACAAATACATACAAATATAATACAAAAGACAAATAATTTTAATATATTAAAATACCATTACCTGAAATTGGTTTACAAGAATAAAACTATTTGCGGTATGATATTATAAAGGATCACATGTACACCCTCCGTTACAAATTTCTCTTAATGTACATTCGTGAACGTTTTAATACAACACAGAAAGTACTGTTAGCTTGAATTCCATCCAAAATTATTTCGTTTTATTTTTCATGTAATGTTTATCATTATTATACTGAATGTTTTACGTAAATTTTTTACAGAAATTACAATGATTTTAAAAGTAAAAATAATAATAACAATAATCATATTATTTTTTACTTCTTCATGCTATTACGCAAATTGAAAATGTCAAATGTTTTCACTGTTTCATCAAGATTATGCTTTTGCTTCGACAACAATTACAGTGAATGAAATGTACTATTTTGACGGCGTGGTTGTTCATAAACACTCGATAACATCTGCTGTTGATTTTACATAAATGAAATATCTTTCGCCTGCGTATGCGTAGATAGAGCCTTCCGTCGGGTTTTTAATCGGCGCCCCGGCAAATCATTTTACCCTCTTTCATCACAGTTCCGCTCGCCGTTGAATCGCGGAATTAAACAATGAAATGAGAAGCCACACGAAGAAAGAAGTGAGTGGACCACTAGAATGCAAATTTCATTTCGTGCCCTGCCATACGCAAGTGCCATGCGCCATTCAGTCGCTTGACGTATTGAAATTCGATTTGCAAATTTGATTCGAAAAATATGAGTAAACGAATACGTGGTCTTTGTGTTAGTGACCAAAAGAATTCACAGCTGCTGTTTAACTCTTTTATGACGAAAATTATTTCAACGGTGAATAAAAGTTTCTCTTTTTTTCTTATTATTTTTCATTTTGTTTTAATTCGAAATTTTGGTTTAAATTCTACCGTCGAATTAACGAGCTGTCCAAATCGTTTGTGTGAAATTCTTTTGCGCGTAAAACCGATTTCACAAATGTTGTAATGCGCTGGCTTTGTAATTAAATGTCATCGTGACATATTTCGGTTTTCGTTTTTAACTTCGAAAATTTATTTTGGGTGAAATACGTTTACATTGCAAATAAAATATTGATGAAAAATGTTTTACTGGATAATTTTGTTGAAATTGTGATGGAAATTCAAAACTCAATTACTCTCTTTTTTTGTTTTAAGTGAATTTATTACAGTAGATATTTATAATAATAATGCTATAGTATTTGATTTAAGAATCAATAGTTATCTTACAAAAAATTAACTTCTTAAAATGTTAACTGCTATAAACTTGTCACGACAAAAAGTTATTCCAACGTAAAAAACAACTTACACAAATTGCGTGCACTTTAGCAGGTCATTTTGTAAGGTTTTTTTTATTTCTCTTACATTTTATTATTTTATTTTTCAATTCCTACGTAAAAACACACACGCAACATAATTTTGTGTATAACTTGTAAAATTGACTTAGATTAAATATTACGTTCAGTTATTCCATTCAAGTTTAAGAAAACGATCACTTCCATTATTCAAATATAAACTAGCGATACTGTAACGCAAATACAATATTATTTCATTGTTACAGATACAAAGTCGAAGTTGCTGGGAAATCTCTGCCGGTATTAACGAATTTGGACAAAGGCCGTTATGGGGTGTTGATTTTCGAGAATCTAAACAAGTATCTGCAGATGGACAAATGGAATCGCGAGCTGCTTGACAAGTATTGCCGTGAATATTCTGTTGGGATTGTTGGTTTCACACCTTCTGGAGAAGATAGCCTAGTTGGCGCTCAACTCAAGGGCTTTCCATTGTTCGTGCACACAAATCTGCGGCTAAAAGTGAGTTCCATTACACGACCGGTACCAATTTACATCGATTTACAACGCAAATCATGGTCAAGAATGAATCGCCCTTTTTTCTTCCTTGCAATTTAAATCGAAAAGTATTAGCAATTTAAATTGAAAATTGTTTGACTCAGTCGTTCTCCTTATCGTCATTTCGTCAGCTTACGAACATCATTCACACAACTTTCTCCTAACGACATTAAAGGTGTCACTTTGAGATGGCGATAATGCAATCATTCTGACGTCTAGGAAATTCAGTCGCTCGCAGAGCCCGATGATACGATTTTGTTATCGTTTAAAATACGCAGCTTTAATCAAACTAATTGTTGAAAATTGTAATGTTTCAAGAAACCGTTTAGAAACTTCGGATTTTTTTATTATTAATTATGTAAAGCTTTATATTAATGTTAGAATGAAATAAGTAAAACTCAGTTCTAAAATACATGTTTTTAAAGTGCAATATAATATTCTGTACATTATTATTAATGTCTGATGTCATAAATTATATGAATACATTCATGATTTATATGAACATTTATATTTAAGTATATCAAAATATTAACAAAAATTGTCATGTTAACAATGTTTTTGTGAAATAAATGAACCAAGAATGTAAATTATAAAATAATGAAATCAATAATAAAAGAAAGAAATTAACTTAATGCACTACAAAAATGATATAATATTGATACAAATGTAATTTTCAGGACGCTCAGTTAAACGTGGCCTCCCCTATTTTGAGACTGACCAGGTCCGGAGAAACTGCTTGGGGTCCACTACCCGGCGGCGACTGGACAATTTTTCAACCCAATCATAGCACGTACGAACCATTGGCCTGGGCGCATAGGGACAACCTTGACTATCCTACGAGTAAAATCCCACTTCCCACTGTAATACAGGTAAGTTTACCGCGTCTGTCCTGTTTAGTGTACGAATCGCACGGGGAGTATTACCCAGGGTTACGTGATCTGAAAAAGTTACGGCATTCGTGGAAAGCTCTTCAGCTGTGAATTCAAAACTCACAGAATAGCATTAATCTTCGACGAGCATTATGCAATCCAGACAAATTCCATCCAATAAATAAAGACGGTTTATTGCATTGCTTTAATCACCGATTCATTCTGTCACGAAACTTGGCTCAAGTTATTCGTCAAGTATTCTCAAATCAAATTGTTTATCGTAATTAACCTTTAATTAATACATTGATGTGATTCTATTTCTAAATGAGACGCACTATAAAACAAAGTCGTTTATAAAAACAGGTCTTTAATAATTTAATATTTGCTATTATTTCGATTAAAAAAGTTTGGCTAATACATTCCAAACATTTTGATGATAACATTTTTTAGAATACTATTTACATTTGTAAATTACTATTCGATGGTAACTTTTTTTATGCGAATTTGTTTGCTTGAAAAAAAAAAAAATTGAATGAATTGAGAGATTTGCATATAACTTTTTGGCGGACATAAATATGCAATTAAAAAAAAAATTATAGTTGTATATGAGTACATTAAAAGAGTTCAAAAGAGATATTACAATTTATGAAAGGTGTATGATGTAGAGAGCAGATAACACGACACATGACAAAATAAACTGTATGGTGATATTACTAAAAAAACAAAAATATCATTCGACATATGAAAATGAATTACAATTATATGATAATTATTCAAAAATGCTGAAATCGTTACTCATCTATCATAACTTATCTTTGCTACATATTTTTAAACCCTTATTTTCAGCGCATATTTCGCGTTTTGCTCAGCGCACTTCCCCGATGAAAAATTGCAATCGTATCGTCAGTTTGGAATCGCGTTAATATTAATTAGTTTTTAATATGATTACTGTGCATGAAAATTCGCTGGACAAAAATTGCAATTCGGATACATCAATTGCAACATGTACGTGCAACGAAGGTTATTGCGTGAATTTTCATCTTTCATCAAAAACATATTAATTACACATACAGTCGCACACACGTTACGTAATTTCACAAAGTCCAATAATAACGTAACATTGGCGAGATAGAAAAATTACGCAAAGACTCCCTGGCATTAATTATAAAATAGGGGGCGTATCGACGAAGGAGTATTAAATGGAAACACAAGAAAACCAATTTCCGAAACAAACACAGCTAACTAACCAGTGCGCTATCATCGGGAAAATTCTGCATCAAATCGTTTAGCGTGAATTTCGCGCGCATTAATTCAGTAACGTCGAACGAATTTTGACGACAATCATTTTATTGCGACGATGGAATTTATGCGAGCGTACAATACGCACGGTACGATCAATTTTATTTAAAGATTTTTCCCTCGTTGCACTGGTCGTAAATTTTCCTAAAATACGTCCCTTTCTCGGAACTTCTTTCAGCTGTGCTGGCGTTATTTTCATTTTCTTCTTCTTTTTTTCGTTTCTTTCTCATACTCTGAATAATTCCGCGCCTCCAATACGAAAACGGTCCGTCGGGCCTGAAAATTTAAGTCCAATAAAAGTCGAGAGTTTTCATGAAGTTCTTCATTTACAACGCCGCGTGGAATTTCATCCAGACAGCCGTGTCCGGCCAATCGCCGGCGACTCCGCTAATTTCTGAGTTCGCTCGTTCATCATCCGCGCGACAAACGGCAATTAAATTCCGTGCTCTTTCAGTTTCGGCCACTTTTGTTCGTTCATTAGCTCGGCCGGAAGTTCGCGGATCGCGCAAATGAATGAGAAACAATTCAGCGAGGACGAAAGAGAGGCAGACACGAATAACCGGGCGTGAAAGGAAAAAGGAACGAAAGCAAAACGAAAAAAAAGGCAAAAAATGCACTGTGGGGCAATTGGGAATGTTAATGAATGATGTAAACGAGAGCGGGGCAAAAAGGCGAGGCGAAGAAAAAGCTTCGTTAAAGGAAGAAAGGCAAAGGCGGATGTGATCGCTCGAGCTTTATATCATGGCACTGACCCGGCGAGAAATTTTATTAGAATCGATGTTAGTTTTTCAGCCAGCAATTTAAATTTCCCGGGGCTACGCGCGCACCAAGCGTTTTTATCGCCCCGGAATGCCAGGCAGTGTGTATTTCATTATTATTACGGCGACGTTTTCGTGAATTATGCATTCACGGTGGATGCGGCCTGCTTTCGAATTTATCATACAGATTGCAAAATTGTAAATTTCATCAAACCCCGATAGCGGGCTTTTAAACGGCGTTCCAGGGGAACGCATACGCGAAACAATCGCGTGCGTTTATTCGTCTCACAAACGACTGCTTCAGTTAGGCTACTTTTGAGGAAATCAATTTACCGGCTGCCTGGCATAAAAATACGGTAACATACGTGTTATGCACTGTGCGTTATGCATTATTTATTTCACGTCAGGCCGCTTTTTTAGTGACGCTTTTGCAACCCGAAGATGAGAAATTTTTTCGAAACATCCACCACTCACACGGTGGATTCGCCGGTGAATAAAAAATGTGGTGGAAGGGAGAAGGAAATTTTTCACGCTCGTGGAATGGTTGCAAGTTTTTATTTCGAACGGTGCAACATTTGTATATACATTCGATATATATATATTTAAATACGTTGAGTCTCGAATATATTTTGTATCTTTGAATAGCCGTTTTTGTATTTTGAATAGGCTGTAAAAACTTACATTTGTTATATTTGTATATTCAATAATGTCAAGTTATACATAAGAAACATACAATGAATGGTATCATGGTTTTTACTATTGTACCATAAAAGGAAAGAAAACAATCATAAGAATATAACTTATTTGTCTCTCTTTCAACTATCTTACTGGCATTTACTAATTTACAGACATTCAAAAATATCTAAAATATTTATCTTTAAATTATTCTGAATATTTTTTATAAGATTTTCTTCATACAAAATTTGAAGTTACGTTTATAATTCTGACAAAATTGCAACAATCTTGGTTTCTTATGTTAGACAAATTTTTAAATTCTTTTTAAAATTTATTTTACTCTCAGAGTAATATTTAACTACTCCTCTGTAGAATTAATGAAGGTTGATTCAGCATACCTGATAAATGTTAAATTATTATTATAAAATAAAATCATAATTAAACACTTTTAACAATCAACAATTTTATCATTTCAAATGTTCTCCATAGACACAAACAAAGCAAGTAAACTGTCGTACAACAACACAAAGAATTAAAGAGTTACAACGTACTAAACGTCATGATTTTTACATCTAGTCGAATGGAAATTCAATATCGGTCGAGCGTATTTGAAATTCTGCGACTGGTTGCGCTGAAAACGATACATCACCGGTGCACCGATCTCGAGCAATCGAATAAAAGATGACAACGAGTCGGACGGAATGGCGAGCAAGGGACCGGCGGGAGCAGGCGGGTTTGTTTTTATTGCCCGTCACGAGCGAGGCGTAATTCTGACCTGGCATTCGTCGTGCTTCGTGCGAGCAGTTTGTTAGCCGCTCATTTTTCTGCGAGAAAGCGCCCAGCCATCGCAATTCTTATTTTGTCGGTAAAACGGACGGGGGCGGAATAAAATAAATGAGGAATTTTCGCGATAGACGCCACCGCCGGCTCTCCTTTCTTCGTTGCTCGCGAAAGGACGCAGTGGTAAAACAATTCGTGAAGTCACCTTGTCACGCATTTACATTCGACCTGGAATTCACGATTGCGAGATTCCGGCGCAAAGCAACGAGAGAAATGAGCCACGATTCCCTCGGGGCCGGCAGATCCCAGTTATAAACTAGGGATGCGTTGTCGGTTTAACAGGTTTTGCTCGGCCCTTTTTTGCGGATGCCCCTCCCCCTTTCACCCTCCCGGTCATTTCCTCGTTTTTCCGCAACCCTTCTCGTTGTTTTCTTTTTTCACAAACATCTTTCACCAGTTTCGTACCACTTTTTACTCCAAAAAATATCATTTTTGAGCAGATTATATCCACTCTCTTAAAAATACCAATTTTCCAGTCCTTCGATTCATTTTTTTTGTTATTGTTAAAATACTTGCCCTTAAATGATCACGAATATGAAACGATGACCATAGCATGATAATCGTAAATGATATATTGCTGTTATCGTCTATCATTTTTTCATTCGATTGTCTGGATTACTTGGAGAGAAAATGAGTAATTCTCGAGGAAAAAAAGATTAGCGTACAACGTTCCGCCCGTTTTTTAATTTGTCTTTCGAATTATATGTGCTATTGGCGGCCACTCTAATTGACATTTAAATTGAAATATTGCGGCATCGGGAGGCATAATTATGCATCACGGTCCATTGTACTCGCGGACAAATGGTACGCACATTCGACAGTGTATTAAAACGCGCTTTAGCGCGGCGCGCGCCTCGCGCATTATGATTCGCATTATTTAATAGGATATAGGTTTGTTTCGGACCCGGGTTACCGTGTTGGTTCATGCTGTTTTAGGTCGAGGTATCGGGCCGGCCAAATGAACTGTCGATTCGGTGACTCAATATTAGTCGTTTTTAGGACGGCTCGCTGGCTCGCCCCTGCCACGTGTTTGTGTGCACTGTTCGTATGATTGATTCGAAAGAATTAAAGCGTTATCAGTTGCATGCGAAAGTTTTATATAACCATTTGTTTTGTTAATACGAAACTGTCGATGCAAAGATAATGTTTTTGTGCTGATTTTATCGTTACTCGATATTCGTTGATTTAGTTGCTTCTTTTGCTTGTTCTGATAAAAATTACTGCTGTTTTTGCGACACTGATAAGTGCAAATATTATTGGAATATGAATTTCGATTACTTTGACTTTAATTAAAATATCTCAAAGTAAAATAATTTTCTAATTTTTCCAAAATCTGTAAATATGAAGAGAAGAAATTCATACAAGAAAAGGAGTATTCAATCACGAAAAAAGAAATTATATTTTTCTGTTTGAACAGTAATTTTACTGTTTGTGTACAGTAAAACCTTGCGTTTATCTTATTTATTTTAGATAGGTCTTAAATACGATTTAAACAATGAAATTTAGATACGATTTTTTTATACG
The DNA here is from genome assembly GCA_022817685.1 of Aradophagus sp. ZL-2020. Taxonomy (NCBI): domain Eukaryota; kingdom Metazoa; phylum Arthropoda; class Insecta; order Hymenoptera; family Scelionidae; genus Aradophagus; species Aradophagus sp. ZL-2020. Next base: position 26,041 of record JABFOV010000004.1, on the reverse strand, counting down.
TCTACTGAAATTGATACTTTTTGCAGTCAGTGTATGTATAAACGTAGTATATTTAATTTAACAAATGCCTACGTGACAAATATTTTTTAGGATTAGAAAACTGCTTATTCATACAATTGTACTTACAAACTCAAGTTTTTTTCTTACTAGTTTGAATGAAAGTGTCGCATCGCTTTAGAAGCCAACGTCATATTTTTTACGATGTCGAAAAGCATTTTTATTTTTCAATTGAGAAAAATATTATTGAGTCGGAACGTGATTCAATCTATAACATTTTCACTTACAGTTCGCGAAGGCTCCTGTGGGTGTTTACTATTCCACTGGAGAAGTGTAAGGTCTTAATTTTTGTAGATGCTGTAGTATGAAATTGCAAATTACAGTTTGAATCAAACACCGAATACGTGCTGTTTAATGTAGAACATAAAATTCAAATCATTAGTTTATTGTCTGATTTTATTATAAATTAGGAAAATCTAAATATCTAACCATCATGAAATTTCGTTTACTAGATTAGAAATGTCTTATTCGTAACATGTGATCACCTTTTCTTAACTTAAATGATAAATTTTAATTTTTTTTTCTAATTATTTATTTTTCAGAGATTAATGCCAATCAGAATCGTAAACCTTATTAAACATTCGTTTATTTAGTAAAATTGCTTTCTTACTTTTAAAATTCACATTTCCGAAATGTGAAGTTATAACTTTGTTTCGCGAATTTAACATGTTCATTATATATTATGATTTCCTCTATTATTCCCTCTAAAATACTGTCAAATCAAATTATTTTACAAGAAGATATTGCGCATTTACATATATTTCAATATTAATGAACTTTTAATATACTAACTTAATTTTTTTTACTTCTAACAACTTTGGTAATATATGTATACTAGCTATAAAATATATATAGATTCTGAAATACTTAAAGTCAGCAGCTATTAAACTCGGTAAAGAACTTCTGTTATTACAACTAAGCATTAAACTAGTAATTAAACTTCTAGAGGAAAAAAATTTTTGTCACAAACCACATAGACAACTTAAATTTGGTTTATTATATTTATTTATTTCTTAAATTATTAATTATGAATGTTTTAGTGAAATTTTATAATTATAAATTTATAAATGCCACTGCAAATGATACTTCTGAAATTTATGACGTATTTCGTGTATTTTTTTAAGCACGTAGAAACATGAAAGCGTACTTAAAATTACGCACATGACCCAGTTTCACTTATGTGCACTTAAAAAAGATTCATTAAATTGATTTAATTTAAAAAGGCTAGAAATTTTTAAATATTTGAAATTTATTTGTAGTCGAGTGAACCTACGTCGTGTTGCTTTATTTCATTCCTTTTGACTTGCGATTTATTTTCGTTAAAAAATGTAAAATAAAATTAAAAAAATACAAACAAAAAATGTTTTATGTGACGAATGTGACAAAATATTAACTTTACAATTACGGTTTTCCAATCACTTCAATTATCTACGACTTTTTAAATTTATTTTACGACGTTAAATAAAAATTCAACTCACAGCGTAGTGTTTATAAATATAAAGCAATTGTCTATTAAACATTAAATTTCATTTCACATTGCTGAAATGATCTTTCAACCTAGGAAAATTGAGGTGAAACTTTATTTGAAATTAATTTTCCTTTTTACAGAGGTAACGTTTTTGTAATTCATAAATATTAATGCGAAGTGTACGCGTTTAAAGGCAAACCCACTCGATAAATAAAAATGATTTTAAACGCAATCACTGTATTAAAAAAATACACAGCGTGTAATTTGAAAGACACAAACGTGGAGACTTTGTTGGATGTTGTGCTAATTTTAATAAGCGCGGAAAATAAGAAGTCATGTTATTGCCTTTTTATCGTACGTTTTTCATTCCAGCGTGTTCTGTAATGCACGCTTTTTAGAATTAGGATTTCACAGAATTATACATTAACGTAGTTTCTTGTTTAAAAAATTATAACGCTCTGAAGGCTCGTTTGGAGGTTGTTGCACGGATTCGCATTCTTTCATTTTTCGTCGTTCTATCTTCTTCCACCGTGGAGAGCTTTAACGTTGAAAAATTTAGTAACGATATTACTATTCTCTCTAATATCGTTATGCACTATGTTGATAATTTCACGTAGTACGACGTATTAATGTGAGGATTCCTGTGATTAATTAATAAATAGGTTTCTTCATTTGGTGCACTAGCAACACCTCACAAAAGACAAATTTTCAAGTACATTCAATTAAATTTTTGATAAGAAAATATTTTAAAAACTTATGACAGACTATATAAATATACAGTCAATTTAGTAATGTAAAAATCTGTGTCGAAAGAATACCCGAAAATCGTACCTTTTACAGATCTGTGCAATCATTGATGAAAAGTTGTAAGGCATTAGTGTTTTTTTCTTTTTTTTTTTTTTTTTTTTTTCTATACGTTTGTTAGGGTACGAACATAAAAAACGCCTTTAATCCTCGAAGGCTGCTGAGCGATCTTATTCTGCAACCCTCTTTTAATCACGCGAAATACTCAAACTCAACGTCACTTGGAGATAAAACTTTAAAGCATTTCTCATCTTAGTACCTCTTGTGTACCGATTGAAAAATTTCTTGGTGCTCGCTGGGAGCGATCGGTGATAAAAAAGGCACGAACAAAAATCAATTTGCAATGAACAATGCGAATAAGGTGTACGTTGTTCAACGAGAGGGCAGTAAAAAGTAACTATTTTCGAATGGAGAGGGTTTTAGTCCGGTGACCTATAAAAACGTAACTGCGACGTATAAACAAACGCGTCAGATTATTCAGAATTTATCTTACATTTCAATGCCAATTTACCAAAGATGAATATTATTAAACTTTATTGAAAAATTATGTAAAAATCTTTTTCCAATCAAATCAATATAAGAATCCAATTTATAATCAGAAAACATCATTCATAGATATCATCAATTTGTGAACAGTACCATTAAGCTGAGTTCAAATTTTTATCAAAAAGCTAACTATGACTCTAATTAATTTTGATTCTCGATAACTCTAAAAATTCAATAAAATTGTCAATATTATTTTTTACTTATATCAAAATAAATGTGAAATAACGTTAATCCTAGATCGTTCATCCAGCTATAAAAGTTGTCAGATTTGAACTGGCGTAATTAAATGAGATTTTCTCCAAGGTTGATAAAAACTGTCTTTGAGAAAATGGTTGATAAAAATGCCGCGAATAAAACAAGTTAATCGAATTATAGGATGAATTTAATGAAATGTCTAATGCAATGTGACTTCTCCGCAGGACCATGGGCGATTCGATGGAATACAAAGGGTGCTTTTCGGGGGCGGCCTCCGTTTCTGGCTGCACAAGCTGCTTCTGCTAGATTCGCTATCTTATCTGTCGCACGGCCAGTTGAGTCTGAGTCTGAATCGCATGATCCTCGTAGACGTGGACGACATATTCGTCGGCGAAAAAGGCACTCGATTAAAAAAGGACGACGTGCTCGCGCTATTGGCCACGCAACAAAGGATCCAGGCCCTCGTGCCGGGCTTTAAGTTCAATTTGGGGTTTTCCGGCAAGTACTTCCATCATGGGACTTCCGAGGAGAATTTGGGGGACGACATGCTCCTCGAGAACGTCGACAAGTGAGTCGGAATGACGCGCGCCAGCCAAATCTAGATAGCCCGCTTATCCACCAACTTGGAGTTGTTCAACTTTCGTCTTAATTAATTTCTCCTTTCAAAACACTAATTACACGTCTGAATAATTACATTACATAAATTACAAAACTAGTCGCAAAGGCATATATTGGCGCAAGCAATATTTCCGTGAGTTTAATTTTAACCGAGTTGCAAAATTTGTTTTCAATTAAGCCATCAAACATTTCTTCGTTTATCCAACAACGAATTGTTGGATTTTTATCCAAGCTTCCGTTGTGCGGTTCAAGTTTCAGAATTAAATGTTGAGCTCGAGTCTCTGATTAATAATGTAAATGGAAGCAGCCTTCTTTTTCTTTCCATCGCAATAATGATGCTTTGATACGACCCTTTCAATTTGAATAAAGTTACGCGCCTCTCGCGCATAGCGCTATTTTTGGAGTTAAAAGTGACGCCGATACATTTACATTGCAGATTTACGTGGTTTTCGCACATGTGGAATCATCAACAACCACACCTTTACGAGAATGTAACGCATCTGCAACAAGACATGATGCTGAATAAACAGTTTGCCAAAGACCACGGAATCCCGACCGGAAGTGGATATAGCGTCAGTCCGCATCACTCAGGCGTCTATCCTGTGCACGAGGGTCTCTATGAGGCATGGAAGAAAGTTTGGAACATCAAAGTCACGAGCACCGAGGAATATCCGCATCTGAGACCTGCAAGGCTCAGACGTGGATTCATTCATCGCAATATCATGGTAACTACGCGACCGAAAAAGTGTTTGTATTCATAATCATAATGTCAAGACGGGATATTTAGCTTGCCGATAACTGCATTTCCCGTCTGCTTTCGCAACTCATTTCGCGTTGATCTTTTGAAGATAAGAAAGAGAAACGTTGTACAAACTTTGTAATTTGCGATCAAATTAATTTTAACTTTCTGCAAAAATATGTTTGATTAAATGAACATCTTCTAAAATGAAAATGATTAAATGAACATCCATCAGATTATCAAAACAATATTTCTATCAATCAAATCTTATCTATTTATTTATCTTACATAGACGATCAAAATATATGGTTTAATTTATGAAAAGTAAATGCAACTGGAATACAACTTTAGATGGTGATCAATTTATCTGATTGGATTCATTCAGGTATAACTAATAATTGTTCTTGTACAGGTTTTGCCAAGACAAACGTGCGGACTGTTCACTCACACTATATTTATCGAAAGGTATCCAGGTGGAAGGGATAAATTAGATGAATCGATCCAAGGAGGAGAATTGTTTCAAACCATTGTTTATAATCCGGTACGATTTTTAGCTAAAATTATGCTTACTCACTTGTAAATGATACACAAACTGCAAAATCATTATTCTGAATATTACTTGGAAGTTCGAATGAGCGGTTTGTTAGTTTTGTAACGAAATCGATAGTCAATTATAAACTTCAAACACCGTTATAATTTCTCAGAAGTTGCAAATGATAACTGAATCCGCAAACTATTTCAGATTAATATTTTCATGACACACATGTCCAACTATGGAAACGATCGTCTGGCATTATACACATTTGAGTCGGTGATTAAATTCATCCAGTGTTGGACAAATCTTAGATTATCGAGTGCGCCGCCTTTGCAACTAGGCGAGCAATATTTTCAGTTATATCCAGAAGAAGCTGATCCTGTTTGGGGAGTAAGTGACTCACAATGATTAAATTTTTTTTTTTTTCGTTTCTTCTAACCTTCTGTTCCTTATAATCATGAATATCGGTGCATAATTATGAATAATCAGAAATTAATATTATTTGCTTGATTTTTTTCTAGAACCCTTGCGATGATCAGCGGCATCAAAAAATTTGGTCAAGAAATAAAACCTGCGATCAATTGCCTCGGTTTTTGGTGATTGGTCCACAGAAAACTGGAACTACGGCGCTTTACACATTTTTATCGATCCATCCAGCCATAAGTAGCAATTTGCCAAGTCCCGATACATTTGAAGAAATTCAATTCTTCAATGGGAAAAACTACTACAAAGGGCTCGACTGGTAAGAATTGTTTTGTCGTTTGCCAAACTTTTTAAAATGTGATTTCCTTAGTTTGAAGAAAAATAAGTATTAAAAATTCACTTTATTAAAGTTGTTACAAAAAGAATTATTTTGTTCTTGTACATTATTTGCATCGTACTTTATAATTTATTAATTCACTAAATTCACATTTCTTTAATTTATTTATTAAATTTCCGTATGTAATTTTTACAGCAATATATTTTCGCTTATGAATAATTTACATAACTTATCAAATAACGCGAGGGCAAATCATCAGGCGGACGCATTATAAAAAGTAACACGAAATCGGTTCAAGTTCGTTAAAATTCCTGGTGAAATTCCACACGTGTTATTCCAAAATTCAATTATAATTAGAGATAACGTCATAATTACATTAGCGCGCACTTTTTTGTCCGTTTTCATTAAGCCCCGTGTCTTTTTCGTTCGGGCGCTGTTGATTCTGTAGATGCTTGTTTTGCTAAAAAGCAGCATTACATAGCTCCGAGTTTTTACTTTTTCCCCTCTCATAGGTACATGAGCTTCTTTCCGGCGGCGAAGAATGAGAGCGCTCGTTATCTGTTCGAGAAATCTGCCACGTACTTTGACGGCGAGCTGGTGCCGCGGAGAGCCCATGCTCTTTTGCCGCGAGCCAAACTAATCACGATACTGCTCTCGCCTGCGAGACGAGCTTACTCTTGGTACCAACATACAAAAATGCACGGCGATCCAGTGGCTAAGAATTATTCCTTTCATGCTGTTATCACGGCAAGTGACACTGCTCCAAAGCCACTTCGGGATCTACGCAATAGGTAACTAAATTCATTTGCGATTAAAATGTAAACGCAAAAATAAACGTAATCACCGTTATGTTACACTTGTACTGTTTTCTGATTAAGTACTCTAAATTTTCATTACAACAGACATGAAAAATAATACATTATACTTTTAATTTATCCCTTATTGTACATCAATTTGCAAAATCAACATACGATTTTTTTTCTTCCCTATTTTCATAGTTTTAAGTTAAACTTCTGTTTGAATATAAAAATAAACGTTTTGGTGATGTATCATCAACAATTTCACTTCATTGGATAAAGAAACGAATTTTCCATAGGTGCCTCAATCCGGGAAAGTACGCGCAACATCTTGAAAGGTGGCTTTCGTATTACACGCCTCAGCAGTTGCATATAATAGACGGTGAACAACTAAGGCAAAATCCGGTAGAGACTTTACACGAACTGCAGAGGTTTCTGAAAATTGCCCCGGTTTTCAATTACTCAACGCATTTAAGGTACGATCCGAAGAAAGGTTTCTTTTGCCAAGTTACCAATGAGGATCGTACTAAATGCCTTGGCAAAAGTAAAGGACGACAGTATCCCCCAATGGAGGAGAAATCCTATAAGTTATTGCAGGTATTTTAAAGCAATTTTATTAACACTTCAAAATCAATAGAAAATCAGTGTAAAAATGAGACTTTAAAATATGCTAATTTATTAAATTGTGAGGGTATGATCATGATAATATTATTTGTATATATTTTTATAAATACATTTCAAAAGTAAGACCATTTTTAAAACATTTTTTTCTTTTCAATCATATAAACGATAGGTGATTAAATAAATTTTGTCAATGAATTGTAGTTTTAGTTACTTTATAAATTGGTACCAATTTTCGTTTCATCGTCTTTAATAAATTTAAATTTTTATTAAATACACATTTGAATGAGAAAAGAGATTCGATTACATGTATGATAATGTTTTTCAGAGGTATTATTTATCACACAACACTGCTTTGGTAAAGCTTTTGAAAAGATTGGGTTCAAGAACGATTCCCCAATGGTTAAAAGAGGACCTCACCGACACAGTAATGACCTAGCAAATGCATCCAAGCTCGTGAAAAAACGAGTCAGGGCCAAGTGAGAGTTCAACGCAGTCGCAATTCCTCCATTTCGGAGCGGACGATTTGTAATTATTGTACATTTCATAAGATGGTTTGATCCTCCGACAAGGCTTCGTAAATTATGAGAATCAAGCCGACCTAACTAGGGGACGTGCGGATCGGCCTAACTTTATCGCAAAATGTCCACCGAAAAGAACAAAATAATAACCGGTGAAACTAGTCAGTCTTTCGACGAAACTCCATATGTAACTTATTGCATTCTTTTTCATATTTCTGTCTGGATTCATTCCGCTTCTCAGGTTATTGACCCAAATAAGCAAAGTCCCTTAAGTTCCAAAAAAATTTACTTTTTTTTCTACAAAGTATACTGATTTGTTTTTTATTTTAATTTATAATATAATATTACTTTTCATATTAAATATTATTTCTCAAATCAACTCAAACTGTTACTTTTTATTATAACGTATTTGTTTAAGTTTATTTATTAAACTTGTTAAAAGAACAATATTTTATTAATAAAGCAATTCACGTTCAATAAAAATATATTAAAAATGCAATCAATTTAAATAGTAGAAATAAAGTTATCGAAAAGCCTTGGTACTTACACCATTTTCAATTTTATCTAATTTAGATCATTTTTCTCACTTCATATCAAAGAATAGTATTTACTTATAATATGTTCAAATTCATGGAAATTGCATTAAAAAAATAAGAAAATTAATACAAAAAAAAGGAAGAAGAAGAAAACACCCCGAGGTATACATCAATGATTGTAAAAATAATTTAGAAAGTGTCCAAAAAATGTGTTATTGCAGAAATACTCTAAAAAAATGAAAATGCGTTTTAAAAACTTATTCATTTCATTTACAAATATAAAATTAAAAAGTATTGGTAATCATGGGAAAAATTTTAAATAAATGCAATCCTTTATTTATACTTTTTTTATGTGTAAAGTAGGTAATTATTATTAATTAAAATGTGTATAGTTGCTATTTTTATACGAAATTTATACTTTTTTAAATATTTTTAAAAAATATTTATTTTATTCAATGTTGCAAAAGATATAAGCATATAACTTTTTAAATTGATTTTTTTCTTTTTCTTCATATGCTAATTTAATATTTGTTGAATAATTCTTTTAAAAAATGATGATAAATTTATTATATAAATAAATAACAAATAATACCTTCGGAGTGTTTTTAAATCTGTTCGATCGAAGACAATATTGGTCTTCACAAAAAATTATACTCAATGTATTTTACTGGTTAAAATTCACAACATTTAAAATTACATGAACAATATTATACGTGAATGAACAAAAACTAGTAGATTATTTGTATAAATATATTTTGTTACAAAAAGTGTAACTAAAAATTATTGCAAGTAATTTCGTATGTCATTATCCGTATAAAGTATGAATGATTTCGAGGGACACTGTTTATGCAAATCGGTAATTTTGTAAGAATTTTAATCTCATTAACAAGTTCGAAGACTTTTGAAACGTTTAGTTTTGTAGATTTTATACAATTTTTGACGATAATTTTGTAAATATGTCCTCCAAAATATTCGCACAAAAATTACTCGTTTATAAGTCATGTTTATACAAGAAGCGTATTATTTATTTACATGACAAAAGTTTTTTACCTTTATGTTTACCTATTGTAAATTTATAAAATTTATGATTGGTTTAGATACTAAAAGAGTTATGTGACGTGCTTAAAAATTTTCCGTGCCATTTTAGAAATGCAAACTTAGATTTTGTAAAATACTCTCTCAATGATAAAGCATAGTTGCGACAAATCTTACTGTAAAAATTAATGATATATTCATTTTGGGAGATCGAATCATGGAAGACAAACTCATAGTATATAAGATATGTACAAATGTATTTATAAAGTGAATTTTACCTTTGGTAATGCAAATAATGTGAATAAATGTGACTTGGTTTGTTTTAATTAAGCGAAATGACAGATAACGAATTTATATTCAAGCGGATGGTATGTAATCATGAACAATTATTTTCGAAGACATATCTTTTTCAGAATTTTTACTGTTCAATACAAATCATATCTTGTAATAATATAAAGTATCAAACGAAAAACTACTTTGCATATTATTTTCTACTCTAAAATTCTTGAAACCGTTTTGTTAGACGCAAATTCGTTTTATATTGAGGTGATTTTTCAGACCCATTTTTATTTTTTACAGAAACGGGGTTGAATAACGCAAATTTATATGACGTACGTCAGTATATGAATGAATATACTTATTCTCTTATTTCAGACGTATCATTAATTATAAAAAATAAAATTAATTAGTAGTTTATTCTAGACTTCGATTTATATACAACCTTTTTATTTTGTCATAAAAAAGCCATAATTAGTGCAGTTATATTTTTTAATAATGAAAAAGTATATTTATGACAATGAACTAAAATATAAAAAAATTGCAAACGAGAATTTTATGATTATCACAAAATATAAAAAGAATATAATTTAATAAAAAAGATTGGTTACAAACGTAAAGTTTAGTTTATGGTTAACATACAAAAAACATGTATAGATGCAAAAATATTTCAAATATGCAAATTGTCAAAAAATATCCATAAGTATTTTGAAAATTTTAATAATGCAACACATTTGTATAGAAAAATTCTATTAATTATCTTAATTATTAAAAAATATGCATTCACTTATTATCCCCAATCAATTTATTATCTTATCTCGTTTGCAAAATAGAAATGGGACAGATGAATTACGTTAACAAAATCAATTAATTAAATTTAAAGACAACTAATTCGAAAAAAAAAAAAAATCATACGTGTAACAATGAGCTAAAATATGTTTGATTGTAAACAAATTTAAATTGCTTGTGTTTATTCCGTTTTTTTCTTTTTATAATTAACATAAAAGTGATAAGTATTTTTCAAACAAAATGAGCTCTAGAATCTATCTCCATAGTATACTTTCAAATTTTTTTCAGGCAACGTAAATACTAATAAAATCTTATATCCTTTAAAACAGCCGTTACGCCAGAAAAACGCATTAATGTTTCTTTAATATAAATGAAATACATGACAGTATCTACGAGTTTCTAGAAAGTCAATAATGAAAAACATATCGATAAATTTTGAAACAATATTTATAATCTTCGTAAATTGTAATAAATAATTAAATTTTCATTGTAATTTTAACCATTTTTTTTACATTCAATCATTCGCTAAGTTTTATTTAATAAACAAATTCACACTAAATGCACTGTGTTAATGTTCCCCTTGTAAACTGTATTCACCTTTAAATAGTTCTCTACTCTTAATTATAAATTTTATATCATTCTATAATTATTGAAGGCTAATTTTTAATTTTGTGTTATAACTTGTATTTGTTTAGAGACAGATAGAATAATAATGTTCATAAATTATGAAAGTTTGATCAATCAATATTCATAATCCAAACAAAATAATAATGTTTCTTCAATTAATCATTGTAGAGAGATAGAATTCAAAAAATCTAGAGCAAAAATTTGTTTGTTACTTGTTTTTTTATCAAAAATTATAATTTAAAATTCATATCACTTACAGAACTTGATCAGTATTTAAAATTGTTTATTAGAATTTGTCATAATATCTTAACCCTTTCGCACCTATCGACGAAATATCTCGTCTAAGGTCGCGAAAGGGTTACATTTTTTAAATTATGTCAATTTTTGTAAAAGAAAATGGCAGATATATTTTCACGCTACAACATAACATCGTAACTGACAAAGTACAGCTAGAAAATAATATAAGTGGAAACATAAAATTACGGAAAAAATAAAAATAAAACAGTCCATCTACTGAGTTCGGCTCTTAATGTGTGCACATAACTTTGGCGCCAAAATTAGCGATATGTCTAAGATCACAAATGTTTGACATGGCGCAAATAACGGCTCTTTACAATCTTTATCCAAAAAACAAAACAAAAAAAAAAAAAAAAAAACAAAAAATGAAGTTATATTTTCAATTGCAATAATGCAAAAAAACGAATTATATTTTATATTCAAACCCATTACATGCCATATTGTATAAAATGTGACAAAGCGACTGTATAGTTGAAGCAATTTTGACTTTTTAATTACAAAAAAAGTATTGCGAAATTGATGTCAGTGTCAAATAAAATAAACCAATTGTATTTGAATTGATTATATAAAAGTATGTAATTTTCTTTTTTGTTGCAAAACTGATTTTTTTCTTTGAAAATAATTTGTTATTTTGTCATTAACATACACGATTAACAACGTTGACAAACGCATACAAAGTTTATTGTTAATATCGAATGACTGTAATAATAGATTTAAGATTTAAGATTTGTCATAGAATAATTGGTTAATTTGTTTATGTCAAACGTGCCATTTTAATAAATGTTGTACATATAATTGACGAATCAATCCACAAATGAATCAATCAGTTCAAAAAATGTTCATCAAAGCTCAACATTTGTCTTTTCAAAAATACTCAAATGCATAAACTTATGATTTTTATTGTGTACATAATTTAATGATTGGTTTAATGTGTGGGTTGGTATATTTATAAACCAGATTGATGCTGGATCAGAGTCAATACAATTTTACGCGTGGGGAAATCTACGCTGCGGTCATCTGACAATAAGAAATCCGTTGCAATGTCAAGTTCTGACATTAATTGAATTCCGCCAAGCTGGTTCTTTCATTTAATGTTTATGTTTCATTTTATTTTTATTAATATTTTATTAAAAATAATAAACAGTGTTTTCTACTATAAAACACAATTAGTATCTCTAAAATTATAATTGAATGCACCATTTACCGTTTTTTTTTTTTTCTTTTTTTGTTCAAATAAAACAATTTTTTGTTTATATCAAGTAATAAGTTAATTTTTTTAGTTAGTAACAAAAAAAGTTTAATTAAATTTTGAATCAATTTAACAAAAAATGTATGGCATTTAAAAAACAAAATAATGAAGAACCAAAGCGGAAAATTCCAAAAATCAAATTTGCATATTGACTGATAATTGTTGCAAAACTTACGAAATTTTGAAACGTTGTGCAAGTGTAAAGTGCATGTACCATACTTTAATAACAATAATAATTTAACTTATGATTACTACGTTGTAAATTATTGCAATCATTTAAAAATAGATACAATTGAATAAAATTCGCTGAAAATAATGTTTGTGTATTCTCAATTTTTAATTCAATTATTTTTTCAAATTCATTTGTTAAAATATACTCTTAAAATGACAGTATATGTTAAAATGACTTTGAAGATCCTCTTTGAGTTTAATAGACAAGGATTTAAATATTTTAATATACAAGTTATATTAGTCATTATTATACAAACTCCCTTTATCTAGAAGAATGCAGTTCGAATGAGATTAATTTCTACTTACCATCAGCAAATAACGTTGAAACATACCGACATTCAGTGAATGAAAAAACTTAGATTTTAATTTTCTTCTTTAAAAAGATTCAACTTCTTTTTCTACGCAATACGTATTTGTTGCTACATGGCAAAATTATGGATGGTAAGTAATAGTAAAAAAAAATGATATTGATTCACAACTTGTGTATGTGATTTGATTAAACATTAATGAATGTGTATGAAAAATATAAACAACCAATATAATTATTTACATTAATAAAATATAAATAAATTTATTTCTATATAGTCTTATTAAATATAATATACACATCAGGTACAAAAATGCGTCATCAACATGTCTACGAAAAAACTATTGGTTTCCACGATTCTGCATTGCTCGAAGAATCAATGGTTTCTTTTTGATTTTGTTGATTGTCAGTTTGCAACATAGCAGCTTCTGGTTTAAAAAAATCTATTATCGGATGGTAATTGTAATTAATCCTTCGGTTCGGCTCATGATAATCATCATTAAAGCTGTTTTGTAGATTGGCTATATTTCCAATTTCGTCATCGTGGAATTCACTGGAAAATATGTAATTGATATAATTTGTATAGAAGATAACTTATTACATTATTACAATTGTATTATTATAATTAAGTCTTACAAGTCAGAAATTAGTGTCGCATTTGTATCTGGATAAATTTCTATTTCGTGGGTTTTATCTGCAATAGATTCTCTTCTAAATGGTCTAGAATTATATTTGTTAGGTCTTGGTGGTTTTAATACTGGACCTTTATACCCTGGTGCTCTGGTATTTGGAGCATGTTGTTGAGGAATTTTATCATATGGTCTAGAAATTGGAAGTCCCTGTTTTTTAGGCCTACTTCCTCTTGAAGGAAAACCTGGTCGTCTAAAAGATGTATCGACTACTGGTTTTTTATTACTCGCACCTAAAAGACAAAATAATACATTATTTTGAAATTGTGTTCATTTTAAAATGTATGTACTTATTTAAAATGTCTGTATTACATCATTTTAAAATTATCAAATATTATTTGTATACCATAAACAGTGTCGACGTTGCTCAGGCCGACATCGACGAGCTCGTCTTTTTGATCCAAAGTTGAGAAATCTGCGCCTGGGAAAAGTTCCTTGACTTTTGGAGGTGGGTCTCTTTGATGTGGTGGAAACAGCTCTGCATATCCGTGGACGTGACAGCTGCAGCAGGTCGGTACTTTGAATATGTCCATGTGCAAGCCAAGTTTATTGTCCCATGTCAATAACCGATGGTAATTATATACTTGGGCACAGGACGAGCGATAATTCTCAGAGATGAAAGAGCAACTTGATTGAGGAGTGCTGAAAAATAATTTACAAACTGATAAGTATAAAATGCAATGGAAATTATGAATTATTCATTATCATTTTAAAATAATCCAGAATTTATAAAAGATTTAAAAATGTGCGAAAAAGTATGAATCATTATCTTGTATTAGTGGAACTTATTTATATTCAGAGTGATTTATATCATGCTGAATATAAATAAGGAGAGGACATTGTTGCAAAAATTACATTGTTAAGAAAGTTTAACTAGTTACACAAAATCATTTGTTTAAATTATAAAACATACAATTAACGATTCTTATGAAAATCTTATGTAGGTATATAACAATGACATAACTGTATATTACCATTATTTAAGATGTTTAAAAAATGAAACAATTATTCAATTACCTCGAACTTAAAATTTCATCAATTCAGCTACATCTTTTCTTTCTATTTATACAAAATTACTTTTACAGAATTCAGTTTGTTTGATCCTCCGTTATTTACTGCATCATCAAAATTTTTATAAAATTTTTAATGAGTCACAAACATTACAGTTTTCACTTACGAGCATTTCTCTAAACGAAGAGTTTGAGTATGTTCTCCTGTATTGATAATGTACTTCCAAGTCCCAGAAGCGGCTCTCGCTAATTGAGGTCGTGCGTATTTCACTTGAGATGGACAAGTAAAACCTTCTTCGGTATTGTCATAAAGTGATTGTTCGTTGATTTTCCTAAAATAATTCGAGATAACTCAAATAACATTTTTTCTCTACGGATCTGATTTAAATGCAAATATAACTGAATCAATATCTCACCTACGAATTTCATTGTTTTCAAATCGTGAATCGTATCGTGGGTAATGTTTACTTTCATGTTTGTAGCGAGGAAATGTCGACACTAGTACATCATCTCGCGTTGCATCTGTTTCCTCCATTTTGAAGTCAGTTAATAAAGCTGCTACCATTTCCTTATTATTCCGAATACTTCTCAGTATAGCTTCACTGAAAATTTACAAGAACCGATTATAAATATTAATTTTTTACGATAATGATGATATTTTTACCAAAATGCTCTAATGAAGTAATGATTTTTAATCTACACAATTGCAAAAATGTGTGACAATGTTTGATAAATGTCTTTCACGATTTGCATTTATGTCAGAAAGGCTGAATATTTACTGTGGATAATCGACTGCGTGAAGGCAAACAGTTTTGGTAAAAAAGGTGCACTCTTTTTCGGTAGGAGGCATCCTTTTTTGTTCCGTAGGTCTTCTGGGTGGCCGTAATGCAGATGACTGAGGTGATTCTGAAAATAAACGGTTAGTAATTATCTTCCACGAACAATCAAAACGAAGGGCACAAAAAGGCCGAGAGGAAATTAAATATCAATTTAATTGTGATCAAAGAAACTATCTTAATATAAGCCAAGATGAGATGTTAAACGAATGTAACGAAATTTCTATTAATCCACAGAACCGGCCCTATCGACCGTGAAGCACCTCAAAGCGTAAATATGAAAATATTAGGTAGATAGTGTCACATTAAAATGCAGTTTAAATATTTCCTCGGCGTAATTTACTGTCATTAGAGCGACATCAGTGAAACGCGATGGCAATTTCGCAGAAAGACCGTGTAGAGTTTTACGAAACGTGCTAATGCGGCATGAAATGAAATATTCCCATTAAAACCGAACGACTCATAAGACAAATAAATAACCTGGTAAAACGTTTCTTCGGTTTGAGGACGGCCTGGCAGCGACTGGTCGGAATGAAATGCGTCTCCGCAAGCTTGGCCTCAGATAGCGAAGTTCTTGCGCCTGAAAATGAAAACGAAGCCATCTATAATGCATCGCCAGGTAAGCCAACAAATCTTATCTCATGACTTAACACTTGAATTTCTCTCAGCGTGCTCTAGTTGATACGAAGAATGGAAAGTCTTTCGTTGGTGTATGTGCGTGTGATGAGAGACGTTCATTCCGATCGATCGTTTGCAGTCTTTCAATTATGCATGAAGTATCGTTTCGATAAGCTTAACAGTTATTTAACTTGAAGGCTCATGATTAATCACGCTTTTCCTGCCACAACTATTTTATTAATTACAAAAATTAGACACAAAAGTCACCTCTGCCGATACTAAAACGTCAACCTTCAGACATTTTTCGCACACATTAAATACTTGGAATGAAATTTGATTGAAAGGCTGCAATAATTGGAGGTAGTGGAAAGCAACTGATAGCGAAATCATAGTAATTGAACTTTCAATTTTTCACGTTACTCGTGAAAAAGCCAAATCGTTTGATAATCGTTATTAGTTACGTGGGAAAAAAGACGGAAAAGCGAGTCTACCTGAGGCAATTCCTCGGCCGGTGCGTCACTTTCTTCGGCGACGCTGTGTCTGGCATCCACGCTAATTGGCGACGTTGAGTTTTTAACAGCGTTTTCCTTGGTCGCGTTACCGAAAACTGTAGCGATGCTTTCATCGACGAAAGTCGCCGTCACGAATTGCTGAGGCGACACGGTTTGCACGCCCGGCGTCAGTTCGCCTATTTGTTGCCTTGTTTCCGGGACCTTCGTTACCTTGAATGGCAATAAAACGCCGCTTGAACGATCAATTCATGTGGAAAGTATTCAGAGGATAAAATTACTTACAGCTGCCTGACGTGCTTTTTCCGTTTTGTTACGAAAATTACTACTTTCTATCTTCAGCGATGCCGATATTTTTTCGTCCTTTTCGATTTCTTCGACGTCGAATTCTAGGCCAGACGGGCTGTCATCTGCGCCGACGATTTGTGTACTAACTAAATATATGACCTAAACAAATTGTAAACTCTGGTTCATATTGTGAATGCATTTCGATTGTGATTTGCGAGATTTAACAAAGGTTTTGATCCGTGAAAATAAGATGAAGAGAAAACAATTGCTGCTGATCTGATGGCTGCGCCAAATGTAATTAATATGTGAGATGAGAGAATAGGTGCATTGATATTCCGATGAGTTTTCCATTATTTCCATCATTTATAATTGGAACTTAATTAACTGCTTTGATTAAGTTCGGAACCTTTCGTTATATTTGGAAAGATCTTGAAAATGAAACTGAAAATCTTTCTATGAATTTGCATCAAATTATGAAAATTTCAGTTCGCAAACTAGGATTTATTAATCGTGAGATATGAAATAATATTAAAGTGAAGGGTAATTTATTCTGGTTTATTAAGATTCAGTTATACTTGAGTTATGTAAAAAAGAGTAGAATTACAGTGAGAGATATGAAGTAAAAATGGCAATAATGGTGATGGGTAACTGCACTTTCTTCAGTTCCAGAACTGGATTTGAAAATTGCAACCGATTACGAGATATACCGTAAAAATTATATTGTTGTTGGTTTGTTAAACAATTCATGAATAAAAAAATTCTTAACAGTTATGAAAACGGTAATTTCTGAATGACTTGGTACATTACATTCAATTTTATAGTTTCAATTTCCGAATCGTTAAATTGAAATCATCCGGAGTTCTCAGAAACGAATATTCCGTCGAATTACTCGACTTTTTTTTTAACAGAGCGAGAAAGTAAAGATCAAGAATTAACTGGAAACGGTATTTTAATTAGCCTCTAAATGAAGCGGTTAAAAGTGTTGAAATTAAACTCGCGTACTTTCATTTATATTTTGTTCCAAAAACGGAGTTTCTTGCAACTGTCTTATTATCGAATCATAATTGCTGGAATTGAAAGAAAAAACTATTTAGAGGTAATCATACGAATTCAGGCGTGCGAGCAAAAATTGTCTAACAAAATGTAAATTTAATTCAATCTCTTTGAATAAATTTATAAAATAATTAGCTTATTAAGTTTATTTTTTTAAAACAAACTTTAATAAACTGCAATAGTAACGTTCTGTGCGAACTAAAATTAATGAAGTAATTTAATAAAATCGTAATACACGTAATTAAATTCTGCTTGAACACTGATAATGTAACATTAACACCAACAGCTGATTATAAAAACTTTAATGAGATGTATGTAATTATTGCATTTTTACTTAGCAATAATCTTCGAATCACATGTGTAATGATGACAATTATATATATGATGAAATCATATGTAACTTATATAACAATATAATTAAAAACCACAAATAATTTGGTCATCATTTTATATATTATTTACAATAAAATTTTACTTCTAAAAAAATTTGGCAGTAAGAGAAAACAACAACACTACAAATACAAGTGTTTCATTTCGAGACATTTTTTACGTTTGAGACACCGAAAGTGTCTCAATTCATTGCAAATGAGACGCTTTTATTAGTGTCTCAATCACCAAAAATGTCTCAGAATGAGACACTTGATTTTACAGTGAAAAAAGTTTTAATTTATTTTTAATAAAACGGTGGAAGAAAATTGATATAAATTATATCAAAAATAATTGAAATAAATACAATAATCAGAGTGATCATTATAATGACAGCATCCCGCGCAGAAAAAATCGTGTGGCTCAACGTGTGGATACCCCTATCCACACGTTGAGCCACACGTTTTTTTCTGCGCGGGATGTTGTTACATATTGTTAAATTATTCCATACATTCTAATTGATTATCGATCAAGTTACTTAATTTTTATTATAACTCTGAAAGAATACGTTTAATGAGAAAACGTTGATACAACGTTGAGTATAATTTATTTATCGTCGAATTGCTTCTATGTTATCAAACTTGAGTGCATCTGTAAAAAAAAAAAAAAATAATAATTTTTGAATTTTACTAAGAGAAATCGTTCTTCCAAAATACTTTTTAATTATTTATTTCATTTCTAAACACAATTGAAATTTCTGAAATTTCTTTAGATTTGATCCAGGTAAAATGAAAAACAAAATTCCTGTCAATGTCAAAACCCGACAGTTTCGTGCGGCTGACTAGCAAAATCTTGTTTCTAGAACGCGTAAGAGACCGTGAAATGATACTCTCGCGGATAAAATGCACCAAACGTGCAGTGTACTAATTCTTCCAATTTCCAGCGTGAAACATCATCATTAGCTTTCACGAATAAGCGAATTAATTGTCACAAGATAGGTATCTCTTTTAACAGCACTGCGACAATGTTGTGCGCTGTAATTCATTCTCGTGCACTTTCCTCCGTTGGATGAAGCTGTCATTTTAAACCTTACGCCAGATAATTAAAAACAAATTGGCTGGCCTTCAATATAAGTTATTTGGGCGACACGCGTTTCGTCTCTCTCAGATATAGCATCACCATTACCAGAGATAACATGACTAAAAAAAAAAAAAAAAAAAAATGTAAAAAGAAAAGCAAATTTATACTCACTAATAACATTTGTAAAGTCCTGCCGAGTTTCGCGCGCAGCTCCATTGTCGCGTATGTAGCAGACAGGGCGCGAAATTCAAAAGTGCTGACAATCTGATGACGATCTTAGACGCACTATCGCATCCCGTCGCGGTCCGGAAGCAGGACTGGATCTACACGAACGTCGACACGCTTGCCGGGGAACCTCGCGCTACAGACACGTCCGTTTCCATGTACGTGCGTTTAAACTTCCGAGTCGGTCCCTCTCCCGACTGCGCGCTCGGCGCGGCACTCTTTTTGTAGGTCAAAATTATTGGCGAACACTCTCGTGAACTGCTCCGACTGTCGCGCCTTTTCTCGCGTTCATCTTCTCTCGGACTGCCGGCAAGCGGCGAACCGGCCGATCGACGTGTCTCGCGAGATATTTGGTAGGGGCAACGTTTTCATTAATACTGTCGCTACTTTTACACCTGAGAAAACGCTCAATCGCGTGCGTATGCAGGTCGCACTTGGTGTTTCATTTAGTGAAAACTACAGCTAGCCACGAAACGTTGTTATTCGCGTAAGTTCCCGCCTCCTCAGCCAAATTTTCGTTCCTTCGTTTCATCGTAGAAAAATAATACTTACGATTAGTATAGATGAAATTACATATTGAATGGGTGTAAAAGTAGGCCAAAGCAAAAAAAATAATTTAATTTGGAACGATTGATGTTTTTATGTTGATGCGACATGATGGAATATCAGTGCGCTGTGCTGTTATTTTGGACGTAAGGTAAAATTTATTGGGTAAAGAGGAATCAATGTTTTTTTACATTGACGAAGGATATATGTAATACGTTGTGTTTTCGAGCTCAGACGAATATACTGGTAGAGATGGATCGTGCAAAAATGAAATCGTGTAAATTTTAAATTACGGGGTATGCCTTTGTAATAATTTTTAATATTGTTTTGGAGGAAAATGTATTACGTTTAATAACAGTTATTCATACGAGAATATTACTTTCCGCGTCACAAAAAGGATGCAGTAAAACTTAATGGGATCGACTTCCTTTAAATTTCCTTTGCTGTGTTTCTATTGAAATTTCGTATTTAACACTGCACTTTGTTGGAACACCGACATTACTATAATTTGATAATACCGACACTCAAATTTCATGTACAAATTCTGTAATATTTTGAAATTGTAATACTTTTTACGTAATTATAATTTACATTTTTATTGGTAAGAATTAAATTTAATCAAACACCATTGAAGTAGTATTCAATGGATTAAATTCAATTAATATAATGTATTATAATATAATAATAAATTTTATTTTATTTACGCTCGATTTTTTGTCTTTCGTAGATGAAATAATAAAATCATTTGACGAAAACTAGGCAGTTTTTGTTGAATTATGGTTTGTAATTTGCAATGAAATGTACAACCGAGCAAATTTACTGCTGCTTTTGAAAAAAAAAAAAAAAAAAAAAAAAAATTCTGAAATGGTCTCAGTTCCTGAATTAATTTAGCGATGACCGAGAAACTGGACATTGTACGTTTAACAAGCATAAACTTGACCAACGAAGGCGAAGTAATGGAGTGGGAATGACGAAGAGACGACGTATCTGTCGAAAAGTAGTCGAAAAGAAGGAAGTGATCGTCGAGGGAGGGAGAAAAGTTGGTCAGCCACCGCAACCACGCATTCTACTCTCTTTATAGATAGCTCCTCCTTTATACGGAAAGCGTTCCAGCATCCGTTAACGTTCCACATTACACATTTTAACATTTCTAACTAGCTATGTTAAGTAAGTGTAAATGTTTTATGTTTCACTTCCTTTGAATTTAAATATACACCGATTGATTATATTGCCGAGTCTTGTAATTTTGAAATAGAAATTTCGTGAGAACAGGAATTATTATACCTTTGGTCTCCGTTAATCATATGAATCTCACAAGTAGGACATTAAGAAGTAGGTAAATGTGATTGATGATATAAATTCAAAAGTAATAGTAAAAGTTATTATTGTTTATCGCGAAAACATTCGTTTGATCGTTCATTTTGATGTTGCAACCATAATTTTAGTTTGTAAATACAGTATTAAAATTATATTCAAAATCAAAAACTGCTGAATTCATATTTTTTTGGTATAATATATTGCATATTATGATTTAACAATTATTAAGTAGATGTTTGCTATTATTAAAGAAATATAATATTTTTTTATAATATCGAAAATGACGAACTATAAAATAATTAACGGTACTTATTTTATTATGGGAACGAAATAAGGGAAACTATATTTTATAACAAATGAATTAAGGTTTTTTTCTTTCGTTTATCCTTATAATCTGTATTTACGAATTTAATTCCTATTATACGTTCTTGACTCTAATGCGCATTATAGCTTCATTTTACAAGCGAAGTGAAAGTTTTACACTGTTTTTCCATTGTTCTTTGTTTAATTTTTCTGTTTAATCAAAAGTTTTTAGTTTGTAAAATATTCATGATCTAAAATCATAAATTGGATGTTATTAAATTAATTGAATTAGGTTGATTTCTATATTCAAACTTTTATATTAAGGATGTCACGAACAATTAATTGAATATTATTTACATTTTAATGTCTTAACTGTTTTTTTAATATTCAAATTATACTTTCTCTAGTTTTTTTTTTCAATTAAGTTAAGTTGAAAATTAACTTATATTTCAAGCAGTCATTTGTGATTAACATGTAATATCCATTATCACATTACATCGATTTCATAATTGTTAATAAATAGAGGTATTTAGAATTTAAAATTATAATATCTTTCTTGCCCTGACTTTTTCTCTTCAAAAATAACTAATCAAAGTTTGCAAAATATATCAGAATAACTGTATCTATTTTAACATTCATTCAGTCATCACTAGACCAAACTCTATCTAGGTCTAGGAAGTAACATACAAATGAGCACACTTTCTCAAACAAATATTAGTGTTTTCCTTTCTTCAGAAGAATAATATTCATTTTTTATATACAAACGTGACGTTATTCTTTCAATTATATTCTTGATTTTTTTTATCCCCATTACCTTTTTCCTTCAAAGACATTTATGTTCCATATTTAATCTTCACTTTCCCATTTTTTACCACTTTGAAATTTTATTATTTATAATTAGAATTATCATTCGTTCAAGCAATTGACCTAAATCTTTATTTTGAAGTGAAGGCCATGAACAGTTTGTTTCTATTCGTTTTTATTTTTAATTTTTTTAACAAGATTTTGAGAAGTCAATTGTGAACAAATAGAAACAAATATGACTGATAAATAGTAAAATATCATTTAATTAAAATCAATTAGTTATAAAGGAGTTAATGAATGATAAAACAAACGATTAAAAAATCCATTTTGTGATTTTTATAAATAATAATTTATTTAACAATGCAGGTAATATACATCAGAGATTAATTATTTGTATATAAATATAACTTGACAGTGCGAAGGTTATAAATAATCCTGAATGTCCTGTAATTTCTTTTTAAACAAATATTATGATAGAAAATACGTATGATACAGATTTAAAAGTCATGTTTATTGACTGAAATAAAAGAGTAAATTTTCGTAAAATTAATATTTTTCTTATCACTGTCAGTAGAAATTTAATAGAAATATATACAATAAATAGCTTACAATTTGACATATATTTTGAAATTTAATTGTTTTCAGTATACATGGACAAATATATTGCATTAAACGTATGAAAGTATAATTTTTTTAGAAAAAAGGAAAAATAATCACAATTTGAAGTTTCGGATCAATTAATACAACACATATTTGTAGTATTTAAACGAGTCAGTGTTACATTACAATGATCGGGCATCACAATGGTTATAAAATGTCAAATGGCATTCTGTTTTAACGATTAACTCACACATATGTACATAATCACAAACACATTCATACAAAATACACTTTTTTTTAATTTGCTCGAAAGACATATTTTTAATTAAAAGTAATTATAAATAAATTCTTTTGATAAACCGAAAAGTAACATTTTTTTTTTTATGCTAAGCATAATTAATTTGCAATCTCTTCTACATGCTAACATAAACATGATACATAGAGAAAAACATGACCAGATTTATAATTTGACTTATTGTTCAATTTGATTATTCAATCAAATTATAAAAATGTATTTATATACAGTTTTGACAAAAATAGCTAACAAGTTAAAACGATAATTCAGGACGGACTTTTAAAAATTATTTTATATTCAACAGAAAAGTGCCGAGATGGCACAGTCAAAATCTTTACATATGTATCAAAAATAATCGAAACGATAAAACGTAATGCTAAATGTAAAATATGTTTAAATCGTATAAACATTGTAAATCGTAAATATGGTTATTGCTACCTGTTACACAAAAATATATTTTGACTTATAGCGAATGAAGAACTTGAAAATTTAACGACTTTACAATGTATTTTTAATCAATACATTCCATTGCGAAGCTTTCAAGATCGACATACTGTCCATTCATGTTATCCTCCAAAAGTTGAGCAAGATCTCGTCTGATTATAGAAAATTCGGGCCTTCTGTTAGGATCCGCGTGCCAGCACCGTGAAATTACCCTAAAGAGTTCATTTCGACAGTGTGATGGTCTTTCTAGTCTGTAACCGTTTTGAACATTTCTCATGACATCTCTGGCTGTCATATCTGGATAAGGTGTTGATCCTAGAAAATAATCGTAAATTTAAAATAAATAAATCACAACTAATTAATATTTTTGAAACAATGTGTGATTTTAAAAGTTTGTGACTTACGAAAGCTTATTAATTGAGTTAATCAATACTTCATATTGATTAAACATTTAACTAAAATGAGAAATTAGATACTGATACATCATTTCGAATCTTACCAAGAGTAACAATTTCCCACATCAAAATGCCGAAACTCCATACGTCAGTTTTTGTTGTGAACAGAGAATAAATCAAGGACTCTGGCGCCATCCACCTTATTGGTAAAGCGTTCCTTCCGTGTCTAGTCTCTATCACTTCGCCATCTTCGTTGGCGAATCTTGACATTCCGAAGTCCGCAATTTTACACAGCTTGTTATGATCAACCAAAACATTTCTTGCTGCCAAATCGCGATGAATTATCTGAAACAATAATATTTAGAGTGTTAATAAATGTCAATTAATTATTAAGGTTCAAAATATCATGAAATATAACATTAGATTTGTATAATGTTCAAATAACTACCTTTTTTGAAACAAGATATTCCATCCCACGTGCAACACAATATCCAAAAACTGTGAGGTCTCGTGACGTAAGTGCTGCTGAGTCTTCACTGAAGTTGTAAAAGTCCTGTCTTGTCCTATGATCTCGTAAATATGCTAGCAACTTCCCATACATCACGTACTCCAATATTAAATAATGTGGCTCTGAAATAGACATACAAATTCGTATTACTTTTCAGTTATGAAAATTCACTTATCTTGACTATAAACGTAATTTTTAAAGTGTCTACTCGACTACATTCAATAATATATATTAATATATTAATCCTCCATTGCGACTCATACAGACGAAATTCCTAATTGTTCTATCAAGAATCCTCTTAATATCGTCTACTTTTTTTCCCAAACCCAACTTCAATGTATTGAATATATTTCTACTCGCGTCAACTATTTAATCTCTTACGTCAAAATACTTTTCTTGTCTGAAGAAAGTTTCTTCTAAGTAAAATGTCAAGATAAATTATATGTTGAAAAAAAGAGACGCATTTTTTATGAGCGCATATAGCACATTCTGAGTCATCGCTATAGTTTGGGTCTCCGTCATACCCAGTATATCATATTAGGTGTGACACCAAGTACGCGCTTCAAAACAGTTTCTGAATTGGATCTTCAAAGGACGAAGCATTAAATCCCGCAGGAAAGACGCAAATATGATTCACTTGTCAGACGGCAATTAACGTATGAGCGTGAACGCGACGCAAAGAAACGGCGAAACAATGGCCGAAGCCGTGGCTGCTTTTGTGCACCAAGGCTGCTGGTATCGCGGTCACCTGCTTATCGCGATACTCGGGCAATTGTACGTGTGTATCGGCGTGGCCGTACACGTACAGCGGCAGAAATGAAGCTCGGCCCTTATCGCTTATCGCGGAATATGTCACGGTAGTCACGACGCTCTGTATTACACGTAGCAACAAAGCAAAGGTAATTCATATTAGCGACCGGTTTCTCGATATTTATGCCGCGCGATTCGATCGGCCGAAATTATTCCGGGCGATACGTGCGAATCAAGATGTAGAGCGGCGCTACCTTTTCGGTGGCGCGATTGTTATGGAAATAAGGACGCGCTCGAAGATGCGGCTGCAATTTCATCCGCTTATTCACCGAGCCAAGTGATTAATTCCGTTCGTGAAACGCCATTGCCCGGACATAAAGGCAACCTTGTTCCGGCG